>JAJJWW010013405.1:0-216692 GCA_023531295.1 Papaver armeniacum
CCGTCATGATTTTCTTTCCTTCAAAATCTCATTTATGTATTCTCCCTCTGATGTTTTTATGAAATTCATTAATCATTATTTTTGTAATCAAATTACATTCCAACCTTCTTTTGCATTCCTTGGGTGAAACTGATTCATCGATTTGTTTCATCATTTTCTTGATTTGAACAGTCTTAATTAGATTAGTCGGAGATGGTAAATGATTTAAAAACTAAGCGCAAAGATGGTAATGTTGGTCTTAAGCTTGATATCACTCAAGCCTTTGACACGGTCAGTTGGTCTTTTGTCCTGGAGGTTTTTCGGAGGTATGGTTTTTCTCAGAGTTGGTGTTCTTGGATCCTTTCGATTCTTAGCTCGGCTCGTATTTCTATACTTGTTAATGGCAGTCCCGAAGGTTTCTTCAAGATTACTAGAGGTCTAAGGCAAGGTGATCCTTTATCTCCTCTTATTTTTGTTTTGATTGAAGACGTGCTTAGTAGAAACCTTATCAAGTTATTTCTTGAGAAGAAGATGACGCCAATGCTTTCGAAAAAAGGTATTTCTCCCACTCACCTTTTCTTTGCTGATGACATAATGATTTTTTGTAAAGGTAACTTGAAGAGTTTGCATAATCTTCTTGAATTACTTGGTAAATATCAAACGGCCTCGGGGCAATCTGTTTGTCGTCAAAAACGCAAGGTTTATTATGGTGGTGGTTCTTTGAGTCGCTGTAGAACAATCACAAATTTGCTTGGTATGGAAGTTACTACCTTTCCGGAAAGGTATTTAGGTGTTCAAATTATGCCAGGAGCTGTGAAATATCGTCACATTAGTAATGTGATTGATAAAATTAAGAGACAACTTGCTGTTTGGGCGGGTAAATTGCTCTCTTTTCAAGATAGAATTGTTCTTATTAATTCGGTGATTGCTAGCTATGCCATCCACAACATGGCTGTTTATAAATGGCCCAAGAAGTTCATCCAACAAGCAGAAAGAGTCATTCGCAATTTTCTTTGGTCTGGTGATGCGGAGGTTGCAAGGAAATATGTTGTGGGTTATCCTAAGGTTTGCTGCCCTTTGAGGGAAGGTGGTTTGGATATCACTAGCATGGCTGTCACAAATAAGGCGATTCTCATGAAACTTTGGTGGAGTATTCGTTCTTCAAACAAGAAATGGGCTCGTTTCTTATGGGCGAAATATACTACTCGGCTAAATAGAATTAAGCTTTATGGTGTGAAATCTTCGATTCTTCCGGGCATTAGAGTGGTTCATACCATTGTTGACAGAAATACCAAAGTCCTTCTTGGGGATGGGAGGAGTACATCTTTGTATTTTGACATATGGTACGGTAATGAATGCACTGCAGATATACTAGGCGCTAATGATATTGATAGTACGGTGATGGTTAGTGCTGTTATTGTTAATAATACATGGAAGGTGAAGGGTGTTCACGCTCACAATCTGATCCGGGCTGGAGTTGATCTTCACAATCTGCCAATCTTGCAAGGTGGAACTGATGTAAAATTTTGGATGGATATGAATGGAAACTTCACTGTAAGTTCTGCCAAACAACTTATCCGCAAAAAATATCCAGTTATGGATGTTTATGGGTTGTTGTGGAGGAAGGTAATTCATCCTAAACTAGCTGCGCAAAACTGGAAGTTAACAAGGGAGGCATGTGCTACTTCAGACAAAATAAGAAGCAGATTTAAAGTGGAGCTTGCCAACAGATGTTACTTGTGCAAAGCTGATGAAGAATCTTTAGATCATATTTTGTGGAATTGTTCTTATGCAACGCAAATATGGGAGTGGATTTCAGGTATTTTTAATCTTCGCCCTCACTTTGATGTAGTTAATGCTTACAAATCAGCTAAGGGGAGAAGTAGAATTATCAAAGACCTGTGGCTTCTTGCTATTATAGTGGTGCGATCAGAATTGTGGCAGACTAGGAATCTAGGCTATTTTCAAAACAAGTCAGTCCTCATTCATTTTTTTTCAAGCAGCGAGTTTTCCACTTGATACTTGAATACTCTGTCCGTTTAAAAAGCTACATGTATAATACCTTCTCAAACTTGGAGATTCTGAATTTCTTTCGAGTGAAGCATAGACAAGTGAAGTTAATCCAGCCAGTTGAGTGCTTTTGGTTTCTTCCGGACAGAGATGAGTTACTCTTGTGCTGTGACGGTGCAGCCAAGGGTAATCCTGGAGCTGCGGTGCGGGGTTGTTGTTCGTGACCATGACTGCAATTTTGTAGGGGCTATGAGCATCGGCCTAGGTACAACGAACAATTTTCTGGCAGAGTTATATGGGGTGATAGTGGGTCTGGAGTGGGCATACAGAAAAATTTTGGTTCGATCAGATTCAATTGGCGCCATTTTGGCTTTTTCAAGTAATAAAGTGCCCTGGTTTGCAAGGCAAAGGTGGAGAAGAATTCAAGAACAATATGATTCAATTCGTTTTGTTCATACCTATCGTGAAGCTAATTTTGCTGCTGATTCCATGGCAAAAAGAGGTTGTCTTCTTAGAAATGGAGAAGGGCTAAATTATGATGAGAGACCTTATTTTCTAAAGTCTTTAGAATTTCCTCATGTCTCTTATTACAGATTCAAATAGTTTATAAGTTTTTGGGATCTTTTGATCTCTTTTCTTGTAAACACTTTGTAAATATTTGATATTCATTAATACAATTTTGGACTTACCAAAAAAAAACAAAAAAAAAATTATCCGCGCTTCTCCTTGGATCATCGTTTTGGTGATCAAAGATGGGTGAACAATCTGTTGGTGATTTCGGTCACCAGAAGTTAACCTTTGCTGAACTTGTTATGGGAAAAAACAAACAATCTCATATTTCTACCACTATTTATATTAATTCTCTACCAAACCCTACTACCATAGATGGAAAACCAGCAGTAGTAATCCCCCAAGATTATTATGAAAAAGGCTGTCAAATATGGCGATTCAGTCTCATTGGCAGATTGGATCTCAAAGGTATTAAACTCAGTGATATTACAAGCAACTTGGAACATCAATGGAACCTTGGAGAAACTAAGGCTCAGTTCATCCCCATGAACCGTGGTTTTTTCATTATTAAGTTATCAACTCAGGAAGACAAAGACAAGTTTTATAGAGATGGAAACAAAGAACCATGGATTGTGAATCAACAACCCTTACGTTTGATAGAATGGTACCCAGGGTTTGATGCTGACAAACAATGCACGTCCCATTCTACCGTGTGGGTCAAGTTTCCAGGTCTTCCAGTTGAGATGTGGGTTGAGAAGACTCTTTTATCGTTAGGTAAATCTCTTGGAACCCCTATTGTGGTTGATAAGAGAACCCTAAATCATGAATATGGGCATTATGCGTCTGTTTTGATTGACATTGATTTTTCAAAACTGAATTCTGATTCTGTTCATGTTGAGATGGGTGGTCGTAACTTTTGGCATCCTTTTGAAATATTGAAAAGACCGAAATTTTGTTCAAAGTGCAAGATTGTTGGTCATTCTGACGCTGAATGTAGAAAGAAGCATTCTACGACAGTTCAACAAGATGGTTCTGCAGCTGGTACGTCTCAGCAAGCTGGTGCAAATACTAGTGTGAAGCAGCATTCTACTTCTCTTGTTATTCACCAGGGTGATCAGAATTCAGCATGGCAAGTTGCAACTCATAAGAAGAATGGCAAGAAGAATCGTAAAGGTGCACCACAGCCTAACGAACAGCATGTTGTTGTGAGCGTTGAAGGCACTGTTGAACAACGATTACAAGATGATTTTGCTATATCGAAGCTATCTTGCATAGTGCTTTTATTTGAGTTTGAAGGGGCCAAACAAGCTAAACTCAAGCATTCAGTATTAGTTACCAAGGCAAAGTCGGTGAGTACTTCTGCTTTGAATACTAAGCCAGTTGGGAATGTTGAATTGGCTAGAACTAAACTTCCTAATCTTGGTAGGATACCTTTATCATCTTTGCCAACACCGGTGTGTGACGCTCTTGAAACAAGTTCTGAATATGTTTCTCACAATAAGTTTAACATCTTGGGTGCAAACTATGTGGGAGAATCATCAAATAATCAGTTACATGATTTTGGTAAGGTTGACGAAATTGCTAAAACGTGCTAAGCAAGAAATAGTTGTTAGCACTTCAAACCAGAATTAATGCTTTGAAAGATAATGATGCTATGTCCGATTTGGAAGATGAATCTGAACGGGTATCCGTGCTAGGAATGGTTCTTTACCAAGACATAAATCCTCTTCAAATACTTCTAGTCAAGTAAAGCTATCTAAACCTCAAAATCCCAGGGTTTAATAGGCGGGTTATCTATTGGAACATTAATGGAGTTGCTCATGAGGCAGCTCATTGTAAACTTAGGGAGTTAATAAGGGAATTCAAACCTGATGTTTTTGTCTTATGGAGCCAAAGGTACATTGTTCGGTTGCTTTTGGTAATAGACTTCAACTTGAAGGTTTTTCTTCCCATGTTATTCATAATGCTACTACTAACATCATTGCCAATATTTGGGTTTGTTATTTGAATTCAATAAGTCATACCATAATCAATAGGAGTAAACAAGCCATTACTATTGAGGTTGAAGGATTTCATATTTCTTTTGTTCATGCTAGTTATGTTCAAGTTACTAGAAGAAGACTTTGGCAAAGAACTTAATCTCCAAGATGATGATATTCCATGGCTTTTTATGGGTGATTTCAATTGTATTCTTCGTCTTGATGAGAAAAAGGGAGGTCTTGAGCCTAGAACTTCAGCTATCAATGAATTTTCAGATTGGTTAGATGACAATAATCTGTTTGAAGCGGATTCTTTGGGTACAAAATTCACTTGGACAAATAGCCAGTCGGGTACTGATAGAATTATTAGTAAACTTGATCGTGCTATTATTAATGCTGCTTGGCTTGCAAAGTTTGAGAATTGGCGGTGTAAAGCTCTTCCTCGTGAAGTTTCCACCATTCAACTCTCTTGGGTTATCCTTTTGTTGTTCCAAGGCCTAAGAGAGCTCCTTTTCGTATTCGGAAAATGTGGTTTTTGCACTGATTTTCTTCGCATGGTTAATGAAAGTTGGAACATGCTCTGCTCATGGGTCTCTTGATTTTATTTTTCTTATAAATTGAAGAGACTTAAGGGTGTGATCAAAGAATGAAATCTTTTGGTTTTTGGTAATATTCATTCTCGGTTGAAGCAAGATCAATTGAGGTTTGAAGCTGTTGCTTCTTCGTTCGGATGATGATCCTAATGATATTACTAATCTTAACCTTATGAAAGATGCTATGTATAAGCTAAGTGAAACGCGTCTTCAGCATAACACGATGCTTAAACAAAAAGCTAGAAATCAGTGGCTTGTGGAGGGTTCAAGCAATTCTACTTTCTTTCATAATAGCATTCATATTCGAAGAAGTGCTAATACTATTTCGAATTGGTAGATGTTGTTGGTACTACTATTTCAGACTATGACCAACTTCGTGATCATGTTGTACAATATTATGAAGATAAGTTCAATGGCCAGGAGTTGGACTATGATTTTAGCTTATTTAATTATGAGCATCCTAGTATCTCGGAGGTGGAGAGTCTTGCCATTGATGAGAATTCCTTCTCGCAGGAAATCAAACAAGTTGTGTTTGATTTAGGAAATGACGTATTCCTGGTCCGGATGGTTTTTCCGGTTGTTTCTATCGCCACCTTTAAGGATATTATTCAAGAAGATTTGATTAAGGCTATTATTTTTTGTTGGGAGACTGGTCATATCCCAAATGGAATCAATTCAAGCCTAATTATTTTGCTCCCCAAGGTGAGAGGTGCAAATACTCTTCGTAATTTTCGGCCTATTGGTCTTAGTAATTTTTTCTTAAATTTTTTACTAAGATTCTTGCTTCTAGGCTAGGCAGTGTTTTGGATAATCTTGTTTGTGAGGAACAAGTAGCATTTATGAAAGGGCGTAATATTCATGAAAATATTAGCTTGGCTTCTGAAATGGTTAACGAGCTTCACCTTAAGCGCAAAGATGGTAATATAGGCCTTAAGCTTGATATTTCTCAGGCTTTTGATACGGTGAGTTGGGCTTTTGTATTGGAAGTTTTTCGTAGATATGGTTTCTCTGAGAAGTGGTGCTCTTGGATTCTTAATATCTTGAATTCTGCTAGAATCTCTATTCTTTTGGAGATTTACTTTCTCTCTCCTCTAGATTTTTCTCTCTCGATTGTTAATTTTGGTAGAAAGAATTATAGATTTTGCTAATTATGTCCGGTTTTTTCTCTACTTGGCGATTTTTTTCTCCAACTTTTTTTCATGCCTAGGTTTTTGATTTTTTCACGTTTTGATCATCTAAATCAGCTAAGGTTGGTTTATGATGATTGAAACTTCAAACGCTTCAACATCAGGGACTAAAAATCCTAATAGTAGTCATGGTTCTTTTGTCGATATTCTCAATGGAAAGAAAACCCTAATTCCAACTTCGTTGATCTTTTCCAAGTTACCTAATCCAACTCTTAAAGAGGGTGAACTCGCATTAGAAATCCCTTTGGATTTGTTTCAAGAGGGTTGCACGATTTCAACATAGTTTTATTGCTAGGTTGGATTTCACGGGTTTGAAGTTTTCGAAGTTAAGAAGCAACTTTTAAATCAATGGAAACTTGAACGTATTAAATTTCTTCCAATGGCTAAAGGTTTCTTCATTGTTATGCTTTCGTGTGCTGAGTATAAAGAGATGATTCGTAATGGTCCGCCAAGAATCTGTTAACAATCACTTGTTGAAGCTAATAGATTGGTATCCGTGTTTCAATCCAAACAAACAACGTTCTTCCCATGCTGCAGTTTGGGTTATGTTTCCGATTTAGGTTGAGCTTTGACCTGAAAAGGCTTTGCTTTCAATTGGTAAGATTTTAGGTACTCCAATTGTGGTGGATGAAAAACTCTGACTCGATTATGGTTTTTATGCTTCATTCTAATTGATATTGATTTTGCTAAGCATATTCCGGAGAGAATTCATATAACTTCAGGTGGAAAAGAGTTTTGGCAATATATTGATATTCAAAAGTATCCAAAATTCTGTTCAAAGTATAATATCATTGGTCATAATGATGCTGAATGCAAGAAGAAGTCAACTAAAACTGATGTCAACAAAGAGAAACAGCAACAAGTAGTCGCGAAAGAGAAGAATTCCAAGAGAATTAATGATCCAAATCTTTGGTAAAAAGTGGCAAATAAAATCTACCGGTGTGTTACCGTGAAGTTAGCGTGGGTGTTGATACAAATTTGGAACAAGATTTTGAGAAGCATAAGGTCGCAATTGCCCATGCGGCTCATGCAAATCAGAAAATATGACTATTGCTTCGTATAAAACAATTGGAAGTGAGGATATTGCTAAAGTTGGTGTTGTGGAACACTGGAAGAAAGAACTTGCTAAATATGAATTAAAATTTAGAGAAGCTCAGCTGAAGATGGTTAAGTGCAAATCAGCTATTGCAGCTCATGAAACTCTTGCTGCACGTTCATCTCAAGCAAACGTAAAGGAAGGAGCTGATGATATTGCTACACGTAAGGAGAATAAGGATGGTTCCAGGTCTAGTATGGATTTGGAAGGCAAGGGAAAGTCCGCGGCCAACTTGGAAGGCTTGTCCGTGTCTAAAAAAAACCCTAAGTCCGTGGCCAAGTTAAACTCAAAGAGTATTCCTGATTTGGAAATCAGGTCCGTTACCCAACTAAATAAGGATTCCGTGAACATACCAAACTCTGTTTTGGTAAATAAATCCGTGTCCAAGCCAAACTCTATTTTGGAAAGCAAAACCGTGAGGAATTTGGAAGGAACGTCAGTTAAGGAAGCTAATGACACTACTTCAGGTTGGACGGAAGTAAAGAGTAAGAACACATCTTCTAAAGAAAAGACCAAAGGTACTGCTGTTCCTTTTTCTTTTAAGCCTTTTGAGGATGTTTTTACTCCTATGGTGGATGCATTGACCAGTTCAGAAATAGTGGTTCACAAAAATTCTTTTGAAACTCTAAGTGCTGAATTGGGTTTTAGAGATGAAGAGGTGCAACTTGGAAACTTAGATGAGGATGATTTAGAGGTTTCAAGTGACTCAGATGATAGTATGGGCTCGAAAGATTGATGCGGATATTCTAGAAAGGAAACAAGCTAGGAAAGTGGCCAAACAAGCTGCAAAAATCATTGCTACGAATTCTAAGTCTAATGAGGAAAATCCAAGCCGTATACTGATCATAACAAGGATTTTCAAGCGAGGTTGGAGGAAACTGTTTTTGATATGAAAATATTTTGACTAAGGAGGAACTAGATGAGGCAAGCACCATTCACTTGATGAAGTGCGTGCTAATTTTATTCGAAATCCAACTTTTAGACAAGAATATTTCAAAGAAAAAAAAGGAGCAAATGGATAGAATGTCAACCAAGAAAAAAGCTCAATCTCCTATTAAGCTTGTCCCTGGTGGTAATTATGCTTCAGATGAAGAAGATGAGGAATATGAATATGATGATATTTATGAAGATGAATACAAGGTGCACTATGGAGACCCTGATTTGACACAAATAATTGCTAGTCTTCTTCCCAAGAAGAGGAATTTTAGAGTTGGAAATAAGGGGCGCAAACGATATTAATGTTCTAGATTTCCTTTTTATGTTATTTATTTGGGCTTAGGAGCTTATTTTTAGTTATTTTGACCCCTTTGGTTTATGGAGGTAGGAAGCTTTGTGCTTCAAACAGGTAATTCTTGTAATTACGTTTTTTTTTGTTTTAATAAACCTTGGACTTAACAACAAAAAATACCGGAGGGTTATTTCAAAATTAATAGAGGTTTGCGTCAAGGAGATCCCCTTTCTCCCTTGATTTTCGTCTTGATTGAAGATGTTCTTAGCAGTAAATATTACCAAGCTTTTTAATGATAAGAAGATGTCTCACATGGTTTCAAGAGGTGGTATCTCTCCTACTCATCTCTTCTTTGCTGATGACATTATGATTTTTTGTAAAGGCAACTTAAAAAGTCTTCATAACCTTGTGGATTTGTTGGGAAAGTATCAAACAGCTTCTGGTCAAACGGTTTGTAGGCAAAAGAGCAAGATTTATTATGGTGGTGGTTCTTTGAGTAGAAGTACTTACCTTGCTGATTATTTGGGGATGACTGTTGCCACTTTTCCGGACAGATATTTGGGAGTTCAAATTATGCCAGGTACGATCAGATATCGCCATATTTCTAATGTGGTTGAAAAGATTAAATCTCAACTTGCTGGTTGGAAGGGTTTTTCCTTATCTTTTCATGATTGTATTGTGCTTGTTAAATCTATCATTGCAAGTTATTCTATTCACAACATGGCTATTTACAAATGGCATCGCAAATTTATTTTGCAATGTGAAAGGGCAATAAGGAATTTTATTTGGACGGGTGATTCTAATGTTAGTCGTGCAGTGGTGGTAGCTCATGACAAAGTCTGTTGTCCTTTTGAGGAGGGGGCCCCTAGGCTTAACTCGTATGTCTACTATGAATGATGCGCTTATCATGAAACTTTGGTGAAATATTCGTACTTCGAAGAAGAAATGGGCTGGTTTTCTTCGTGCCAAATTTTTTGGTAGGAATGGTTGTATCAAAGCTAAAGGGGTTAAGTCTTCTATTCTTCCTGGAATTAGGAATATTTACAAGCTGGTAGAGTCGAATACAAGGATCTTTTTGGGGGATGGACGCACAACTTCTTTGTATTATGATGCATGGTACTCTGAGCGTTGTTTTGCTGACATCCTAAATGATCATACTTTGGACAGAACTGTGCAGGTTAGTAGCGTTTGGGCTGATAATCAATGGACCATTCCTGACGCGCACTTGGAGCGAATGCTTGCAGCTGGGGTAGTTTTTGATGACCTGCCTATTCCGAGTGGTGGTGATGATCTCAGAATATGGATGCCTGATTGCACAGGCTTATTTACTGTTAGTTCCGCTAAAGAGTTGATTCGCAACAAGTTTAGCACTTTTCTTGGTGCGTCCCTTATTTGGCGCAAAAAATTCATCCAAATCTAGCAGCTTTAATTTGAAGTTTTTGAGAGGCGCGTGTGCTGCTCTTGATGTTATTCAGTCCAGATTCAAGATTCAACTAGCTAACAAATGCAGCATTTGTGGAATTGAAGAGGAATCGCTTAATCATATCCTTTTTCATTGCAGCTTTGCTGGCCGAGCATGGAATTGGATAAATGATATTTTTGGTTTGGTTGCTAATGAAAATCTTGTGGTTTATGTCAAAGCAGCAAGAGGGAGGAGTGCTATGGTGCGAGACCTTTGGCTGCTTGCAAATCTCGTCATCAGGTCTGAGCTTTGGGCAGTTCGCAACAAGGCGGTTTTTGAGCATAAAAAGGCAAACTGGAGTATGTTCTACAAGAGAGTGCTGAAGCTTATTCAAGATTATGCTGTTAGATTAAATGGCTTTATGAAAAATAGTGTGGAAGTCGTGATTTTACTTGATTTTTTCCGTGTGCAACATAGAAAAGTCAAGTTACTTGAGCCAATTGAATGTTTTTGGCAGCCTCCGGAGGTGAATGAAATCCAACTTTGTTGTGATGGTGCTGCGCGTGGCAATCCAGGGGTTGCAGGTGCGGGAGTTGTAGCGCGAGATGCAAGTTGTGCAGTTCTTGGAGCAATTTCTATTGGCCTTGGAGTGACAACTAACTACTTGGCAGAACTGTATGGCATTATTGTGGGTATGGAGTGGGCTGTAAGATTGGGTTTCATGCACATTTTCTTAAGGTCTGACTCTTCAAGTGTTGTTGAAGCTTTGAAGAATAACAATCTGCCTTGGTTTGCTTTATAAAGGTGGAGGACAGTTTGTAGTCATTATGATGCCATCAGATTTATTCATACTTATAGGGAGGTGAATTTCTCGGCTGATGCAATGGCTAAAAGAGGTTGTTCACTTGGTAATAAAGAGGGTATACATTATGATGGAAGGCCAAATTTTTTGCTTTCAGTTGAATATCCAAATGTTACTTATTTTCGTTTTAAGTAGTTTGCAAGTTTTTGGGGTTGCTGTGACCTCTTTTCTTGCAAATTACCTTTTGTAAATTTGTTCTCTATTAATACAAATTTTTGACTTATCAAAAAAAAGAACAATCTTAATTACAATTGTAGTTGAAGGAAATCCCACACTACACCCCTCACAAGAATCCACATAATCAAATCATTTTAAGATGAACAATTATAAGTTTTATTGATCGAATTCCGAAAATGTTACAAGATGAAAAGGAAATATACCAAAGAATTACAATCACTCTAAACTTTCTATCTCTTAATGACTTGCTCAACACTCGAAAAGATCTCTCCCCTTCGTAAGCCTATTCGGCTCTTTATATAGGACATTACATAGTGGATGACAGCTAAGCTGTCCTTTATTTTCGGGTATGTCTTGCGAAGCATCGCAAATGTACAAATGTCAAATCTCGCGACACTCCTCAATCTCACTACATCTTCATATCTTTCTCGTGTTTTGGCTATCGTCATCCGTTACGTCATTTTTACTTCCATCCCGCGATGTCTTCGCAGTGTGTCGTTTATGGACTTCGCGAGAATCTTGGTGTTGCGATATTCTGATCCTACAACAATCTTTAATCTTATATGCCAATCCCTGTTTCTAGCGGCATTATGTAGTTGCAGGAATTCCCACAATACATCCCTCACAAGATTTCATAATAATCAACACATCTTTAAGATCAACAATCACACTTTTTATTAATTGAGTTATAAATTTTACAAGAAGGAAATGAAATCAAGAATACAACCGCTATTCTAGACTTTCTCTCCCCTCAAAACTTTCTTTCCACTCTAAAAAGATCTCTCCCTATATGTTCTATAAGCTTTCTAATGAGTCATCATTTGTCTATGTCTGACTCAATTGAAGGTCTGAGAGCATAAACTAATTTTTGACGAAAAACCTAGACAATTTTGTACACGCTTTACTTCCGTAAAATGACCCATTTTTTTCTTTATTTTTTCATAAGATATTGTTATATGTTCTTTAAGATTTCTAATGAGTCATCATTTGTCTATGTCTGACTCAATTGAAGGTCTCTAGAGCAGAAACTAATATTTGACGAAAATCATAGGCAGCTACACACGCTTTACTTCCGTAAAAATTACACGCTTTGTATGATTCCGTACTATTACGCAGAATTTATTACACGTATCTTTTCTTCCACCCATTTCTTGACACGTCTCTTTCAATCGTTATTTCTCAACCGTTCACGTCCCTTCTCGCATTCAATGCGTTTATCTTCTCGAGAATTCTTCTCTATATATAGTTTTCTCACTCTCCTCTTCTTCTTTTTACTTTCTCTCTGCAATTTTTCTTCAATTCTCCTCCGTAATTTCCGTTTCTGCTCATCAGTAAATCTTCTTCTTCTTCTTTCTTTTGATCTTCGTTCTTCATTCATTCCCATATTGAAAATGGCTCCAACCGGCCGCAAATACGAAGCTTCTTTTGAAGAAATTCAAAAAGATCTTCAAGGAAAAGGTTTTACCTTATCCACCATTCCCGGTCAGGAATCTAAATCCATTCTTTCTGCCAAGTTGTTCACTGATCATCATTGTGATGATCATGAAATCATAATTTCGCATGGTCAAATTCTCGCCGGCTTCCCATTCCTCTTTATAACCCTAAACTTCCGTTATTCTATGAAATTCTTGCTCATGCGAACTTCTCGCGAGCTGTCTATCAATTAAGCGGGGATTGCATCCGTTTAATACTTGAATTTTCCAATCGTGGCGCTGGTAAGGGGTCTCTTTACCCAATGAAGTTAGGGACCCACAATTTAAGGAATTGGCGATACTCATTTGAAAGATACACGGTTGAGAGTTTCTACGAGAATTATGAATTCATTCCTATGAGAAGGGATAATACTCATTTGGGGTGTTAAATCTAAAAGAAAGGATGATGTTGCTAACGATAAGCTCCTTATGCAAGACATTGATCGCATTACGGTAAAAACAACGTCCCGAGTCACTCTAAAGACGATAGATGGTGTGTTTTTCCATTGGTGTTAAAGGGGCCTTATATCGCAGGCTCGAATGTACTTCCTGCGAACTTCGCTACTTATCGACCTTGGGTATTCAATTGGCCCAAGAAGAATAAAGAGGTATGTCTTCCAACTTCGCGTATTTCGTAATCTTTCATTGGTTGCTTATTCCCTTATCCTTTGATTCTCGTGAAAATTTTTAGATTGAAAAGTTAAGATTAATCTACAATCGGACCGGGAAGGTTAGCACTTTAGCTGCTCTTCGCTCCATCATGGATGAAGTAAGAAACACTTTATATATATATATATATATATATATTTTTAAACAATATTGTTGCCTCTGTTTCTTATCTTCATCTGTGTGCGAAGGTTGGTGTTGAAGTTGTTGGAGAAGAAGAAAACCAAGTCTGCGAAAGCCA
The DNA here is from genome assembly GCA_023531295.1 of Papaver armeniacum. Classification (NCBI taxonomy): domain Eukaryota; kingdom Viridiplantae; phylum Streptophyta; class Magnoliopsida; order Ranunculales; family Papaveraceae; genus Papaver; species Papaver armeniacum. Next base: position 13,403 of record JAJJWW010013405.1, read on the forward strand.
AAGGTAGAGGTAAAATCCTCTTCGCAAGGAGAAGTCTCGTTGCTCCGCCTATGAAGAAGCGAAAACTTCACCTCCCCTCTCCTTCGAATCCTCGGTCAGGTGAAAATTCTGGTGATGAAGAATATGATGATGTGAATATCCCTTCTTCAAATTCTCTAGCTTGATCTTCTATGGCACAGCTGTCTAGTATCTTTTCTGATTATATGCAAGGGATGGGTGACGATCTCCTTTCTAATACATGCAAGGCTCTCGCGAGTATTTACGATTCACCTTTGCTTGAGAGTGATAGTTCTCTTCATGGGGTCTCCAGATCAGTGACTCCAAGCTTCTTAAATTCTCTTAGTATCTTGGTATGTTTTCATTCTCTTTTTTTTTTTTATTCTTAAAGTAAATCATACCTTTTTAATTTCTTTTGTTTTCTTTTGTAGTCCGGGAGAGCTTCCTTTGCTGTTGCCTCAGATCTTGAGAAGAGGCGCAGTATTCTCGAAAAGAAGAATCTTCAGTTTCGCAAGAAAATGAAGAATTGGGAGTTTAAGTTACTACTCTTCGCAAGAGAAATGAAGAATTGGAAACTGAAGCTGCCATACTTCGCGAGAAAAACAAGCAATTAGAAGCTGACTCTGTCACTCAGAAGAATAAGATTTCTAGCCTTCAAAGCTCCAACCAATGCTTTATGGTATGAAACTTTTCCCTTTTCCTTTGTTTTGTTCTCTTGTTATCTTCCCTCATCGACTTATCATTTTCGTGAGACGTTTATAACCTTTCGAGGAATACATTCTTCTTCATTCATTTCGAACCTATGGATGATGATGCTCGCTTTGCTCATCTCAACGATTCTTTGGATAGTTTTTCAAATAACAAAATTAAATCTCTTCCTCTAAATGAACTTCAATCCGTATTTCGCTCTTAGAACTTGATCATAGATCTAGCTTAAGCTTAGCCAACCAACTTAAACATACGTATCTTAGTTCTAAAAGATAAAATTAGTATTTTAAGGAAGAAAATTAGTGATCTCATTGATGATAAAGATCGCATTGCTAGTCAAGGTGCTCAAGCATTAGCGAAATTCCAAAAAACTCTTCTTGAAGTTCAAATTGAACGGGATGAATCCATCCGTCAAAATGTTATTCTTAGCGAAAGAGAGAATCAAATTCGTTCCCTTCTTCTCATAAGCAATGATGATGAATTTGCTTGGGCTGCGAAGGTTCTAGATGATGCCGAAATAATTTAGGTGTTAACATTAGTCTTCAAAGCCGAGCATACGGCCTTGGTTAGAGATATGGTTTCGACGAGGAGAAGGTTGTTAATTATTCTTCTTTATTTAATTGTTTGCATAAAATTGTCATCAAGTTGCTTGATTCAATGTTATATGTTCGCAGAAGTCTGAAGCAAGGTTCAAAAGAATTGAAGAACTCGAACTGAGAAAGAGCAACTTGCCAAAAATCTTTCTTCTCGGGATGAGAAATATTCTAGATCAAGAACCAAGCGAAGATCACTGTCGCGATTTTAAGAATGATGCTATTCTTTTTTCGCAATCAAACTATTGAGATGGTCTGCGATGACAATAACATCCCTCAGTCTAAGTACCCTTGCCTTCTTGATGGAGTTCCCCAAAATATGCCTTCTCTGGATATTTCTGATAGTGATGCTAGTGAAGAAGAGGAATCTAATGAAGATGAAGAAATTGAAGGATCCATGAAGATAATGAAGGGGAAGGATCAAATGAAAAATAACTTTATTTTCCTTTTTCTTCTTTTGTAATACTTGTACAATCATTTTTTCAATCTCCCATCTTCGGGTGTATTCTTTTGCCTACGAATTTCTTGAGTCTTTGAATACAATTTTTATCTTTCTTGTTTCTTCTTGCACATAAAGAGCAATTCTTTTTTGCAATATGGTCAATCAATATATGCGTAAATCTATTATATGAAGACAAATAACACGCTCTTATTCATTCCCATACTTGCCTCTGTTATTTGTATTCGAATGGGAGATTAAGCATAATTTCGCAGATATTTCCGCTGATCTTTATCTTTGCGACAAGATCGCAAGACGTCCTTACATTTTCATGTAATGATCCATTGATATTTCCTTATCATTTCTCTTGTGTGGTCTTATTTTGCCTTCCTAGTTAAAGATCTTATTTGCCACCTCTCGTTTTTGCGACAAAATCGCAGGACGTCTTTACACTTTCATGTAATGACCCATTGATCTTGTCTTATCATTTCTTTAGTATTATTGCCTCTGCAGGATATTTTTCTTGCGACAATATGATAGGCCTAAATATCCTTGCGAACGTAAAGACCCATGACATTGCCGCCTTTGCGACGAAATCGCAGGACGTCCTTACATTTGCATGTAAGGACCCATTGATCTCGTCTTATCTACTCTTTTGTATTTTTGCCTCTTCAGGATTGTTGCACAAATATGACAAGCCTAAATATTCTTGCGAACATAAAGTCTCATGACATTTGCGTCTTTTTTGACACTATCAGCTCCCTAATGGAGGATGCCGCCCTTATCTTCCCCCTGGTTGCCCCTTCAGGAGGCGTACTTCTGCCATACAAGGCTAGCTCCTCCCATCCGGTCTTAACAATAACCAGTTGTTTTCGCAGCCTCTTATCCCTTTTGCCTATAGGGCTTATGGTTGATGAGTGCCAAATATTGCATATTTCTACATCTATTTATTGGCATTTAACTCATCTTTTGTACTCAGAAATCAGATATTATCCCAGATTCTGTGTTTTCTTTGTTTTCAAGAATAAATATTTGTACTAATTAATTTTGTGTTTTTAGGTAATAAATAAAGCTCGGAGAAACTGAGGAGCCAAAAGAGCGAAGAAATGGAGTAGAGCGTCTATGGAGCAGAAAGCCGAAGCCCGCGCGCGCATCAGTTGCAACCCAACAAGGAGCAACCCACTTACAAGACATGGGCTCGAGCTATCCATCTCTGACCCGTGACCCGGATCCGAGTCCGTCTCTTCCAGGCCGTTAGATTTGATCTACCCTGCATCCGATGGTCGCTCCGCCCTACACATCGTCCCTTGATGCACTCGCTTAGCAGAAAAATCACCTACTCTGCATCCTACGGCCGCATCATCCCTAGCATCGATCTCACCAAGATCCAACGCTCGCTCCGCCTTCCTCATCAAATCCTGATGCACCCGCCTCACACTGAAGACACCTATATCCACCTCCCATCGACCAAAACCCAAACCCTATTCTCAGTTTTCTTTTCTCTGTCTTCACCTTCTCCCGACAGAGAAAACCATCTCCTCCACCTCCTTCACCCGTACCCTGTTGCAGAGCCATTTCTATCCCTGCCACAGCCACCTTCGCCATCACTACCACCCTATCTCCTGTCAAACCCATCACCCCACCTACTCCTCCTCTCTAGGTCTAGATATCTCTTTCTTAGTTTCTACCATAACCCTAGAAACTAAATCAGAGATAACTAGAGCTAGGGTTCACCAACAAGCGACGCATGGACGATTTGACAAGAGAATAGCGCGAATCATAGAGTATGGGTACACTGTTTTTTTTCATTTAATTTATGTTTTAAAGTAAATTAGGGTTTGGTATTTTGAGTCTGTTGCATGTATAAATAGAGGTGAATTGTGTTGATAGATGTTATGCCTAGGCTAGCCAGAGCACCAACCTTGTTTAATTTTGTAGTGAATTGTTCATTTGATGTTTTAATTTAGTTTGCTAGGGTTTCATTGAAACCCTAATTCCATGTTGTGTTTTAAACTCGTTGAATTTGTTCTTGAATGCTTAAACTATAAAGATGCCTTCAATTCTAGTACCCAAGGCTTTTCTCTCACAATGGATGCCTTGTATCCATTGTAGTTAGGTTACAATTTGCATTGAGAGTACCTCGGCTCAGGACCTTAGATACAATTGCTAACTCCCTTGACTAGTTGTACTTAATTAGACAACTAGTGCTCGGGTTAGTACCCTCACTGATATTTGAAGCATTACATGGAGAAACTCCTTAGATAGTTGGTAGAATTGACACACTGCCCTTATCTGTCACAGGACAAGAAAGCTCAACTTAGTTGACAACATAGCATGATTTAGTGGTGGAATTGAAGACCCTAGTACCCCATTGTCACTAGTTACATCTTATTTCACTATCTCGAGGTCACTAATGCAAACTCAATCGCATCGACAAAACTCATAATTGTGTTACACCTCTAGGAATTCAAAGAGAAGAAAGCTTAAGATCAACCCAGCACCACAAGTCTCTGTGGGATCGACTCGTATTTGTCCTGTCTACATTGTAGACTCCGTGCACTTGCGGTATAACAAGTAGGCACATAAAATATAAACACATTTAAAGGCCTACCAATTTTTTGGCTCTGTAGCTAGTGTTATCTCAAACTTGTAGTTTCATCTTTAACAGAGCCATACTTTTGAATTCTTGTTCTCTTGCATTAGCGTGCATTATAGTAACTTGCATCTTAGTTGTAACTCTTTTTCCTCGTCAGGTCAAAATACTCTCATTTGGTGATAGCTTGAGTCTTGATTTTCACTTTCTTTGCTTTAACTTGCACATTTGGGAACTAAAACTTCTTTGTTGAGCTAGCAGTACCTCTTGTCTGCCGTGCTGCTGTGTGCAAGCCAAAGGGAGAAAGACAAGGAAAGCTGAGGATTAGAGGTTAGTCGTGTATTGCCACGTGAATGAGTGTGAAGTGTGCAAATCGATCTCACACGACTAGTGCAATATCCCGTGATTTTTTTGTGCTTTGTAAACCCCGAGCCTAACCAATCTGCCCATAGCTAGTCACCTTGAGTTGCATACCTTAAGCATAATTCATCTCGCCCACAGCCAAGCTCCACCCCGTTCTTTGTGAGTTTGAGCTACAAATTGATAGCCCCGTAGCGCCCCGAGCTATAATCGAGATACCCGCTTTTTGCATAATAAACTAGACACCTTGCTGCATATTGCTCCATCTCCGGGATTCTTGACCATACCGTGACACTTGAGTGAATCTGATAACCGAAAGGCACAACTCGATTGCATGATAACTTAGTTACCTTGCATAACCAATCACCCCCGAAGTCAATTGTATGCTTTGAGCTTAGTTACTATCAGCCCGAGCCCACCCCTCTCAAGTCATTGAGCCAAACCCGTATGTTAGCTTCGTGAAAAATATGAGTTGAAGTCAACTGAGCATACATCTCTGTGAGAACTAGTGCATCGTGAAACCACATCAATTGATCCATGCTCATTCCCTGCAAACTCGAGTGATCACTCATTGTGCAAACTCGTTAAATCGTGAGTCAGCATAAATCGAAAGTTCTTTGAGCATAACCGAAAGTTGCCGAGCATCTTAGTATGTGCACCTTTGAGCCCTAAGTTCAACCCAGCCCCCGAATTTGTGAGTTTGAGCACAACCCCGAGCATAGTCTGTTGATACATTGTGGCATGTTAAGTTTGTTGTAAAAGAACTTAAAATTGTTCATCCGCTTCTTACATTTGTAGCATTTGCGCTTCTTGGTAATTTGTGTGCCGAACTATGATGAATGTATCTCAAGTTAGCTAAAAAGGATACCTCTTGAGCTTAAACTCTGCCACTCGCACAAGCAGTGGCCAGGCACACATTGCACCGTCTGTGCTGTGACATTTTGAAGAGTCTCTGTGGCACACAACTCGCGCATACGATGATGAAAGTACATATGAGTTTGTGATTACTCGTGTCTTTGTCTTTTGTTACTCGCCTTTCTTTGGTTCTAGTCCGAGCATCGCCTGCTCATTGCACCTTGCCAAGTTGTGCTTTTCTTGCTGTGCCCAATTGAGTTTCCCTTCCTCTGTGCAAAATCATGGCTTGCCCGACCGCACACAACCCAAGAACAAACTAAAAAACAAAATCGGGTTAGAACCCGGTTCCACTAGGTCACACATAAACTGTGCCGAGCATATCCTCGTGTGTTCATTGCCACTCTGTGCATTCTCCATTGACACCAAAGCATCCCCGTATGCTTGTTATTGTGTGATTTTTGAGTCAGTGTCTCACCAAGCCCAACCATTGGGCTCAACCTAGTCGGTAAGCCGAGCATATAATTTGGGCTACATAAACCGAAACCCAGTTCCACCGGGCAGTCCCTTTACACTTAAGTCGAGAGCCCACTCACTATGCCCGACCATTGAGGCCACCTTGCAATCAACCTGGGCTCCCCCACTTAAACCAAACTGAGCCCACAGTTCAACCGGGTTGTACATTTCCCACAATACTTGGGCTGTGCAACTGGCTATGCAAGTTTCACAAAACTGGCTGCAAACAATTAATCCCAACAAAACCAAACCAAAGCCCAAACAAACCAAATCCCACTTAAACCAAACAAACCCACATAAACCAAACCGAGTCCACTACAATTGGGCTTTGAGTTCAATTTGAGTTGCTAAATCATGTCGGGATTTTGGTCTGAATCGGGGATACAAACAAATCCATTAGAGAGCTCGTTTACGGGCATGCTTCACAATATGAACTCCCCACATACCATAGTGATTTTAGGGAATTTTATGAGCCTTCTCAAAGCCCCGACCTCACATACCCTAATCATTATGAGCACATGCATCATCCACCACAAGGTTGAAAATGAACACTTTTCTCATACCAAATCATAACTTTTAGATCAATTAGAAGCTCAAGTATCCGCTTTAGAAAGGCAATTACATGAGCAACTGTCAAATCTAACTCTCTAGGAAATATGAAATGTATGCTTGTACCTTATGTGGTAGCTTAGACCACCCGCCGAGAACTGCTATATTTTGCATGATTTTAGGCAGTCTAGGGAAGGCCAAGATAATCTAATGTAAATTGTCTGGAAGTGACTATACCGGCAATCATTGGGACCATAATCAACCTGCACACATACATCATTCACCATGGTGGGGAGATGAACAATTTTGTACTCCCCCAACTCCGTGTTTGCAATCACTAATGGAAACGCTCATGGAGCAAAATGCTAGGCTTGAACTACATGCAATACATGACCATCCATATAGCAACATGTCTAATTTCCTTCTTCTAGTGAACCTCATGCTCAACCATACAATGAATATCCATATGAGGAATGCATACCCACTAGTGAAGACTCTCCTTCAATAGAACAACTCACTATGATTCTTCAAAGGAACCCCGATTGAGTTACAAAATGATAGGATGTTTGTTATTCCGATAATGTTGAAAATAGTGTTTCTAGTCCTACTCATGCAACTAACATCAATATGAACCTAATCTAGAGGTAGATGAGTACACTAAAAAAATACTACCATTTTGAATGGAGAGATGAATTTTTGCTATGATGATGATGATGAATACGAAGAGCATGTGTATTTTGAAAATGTAATAGAATCTTTAGGTTCGGAGACATTAAGTGTCTCTTCCATGAACCCTATGAATGATGCTTCTTCTAATATTCATACATGTGATGCTGATGTGGAACCCGTGGAATTGTCCTCGTGAAATGAGCATGCTTTACCACCTGCTTGTGACCTAGGAATAGCTGGAATTGTCTCAAGGACACGAGATGATTCAATGCATGTGTGTCTAATTCCATGCTTAGGTTACAAAGATGATATCTCTCCTAGTTATGTCGTATACTAGAGTGATGATGATTATGACATGGAGATTGATGAATTGTTTTATGCGGTGTGAACATGATTTACCCTCTTGACTTTAGGAAAGTGTGATGTTGCAAACGATTTTATACATGAAAACAACTTAGATGTACCTAACCTCTCTCCCGAGTCACAAATTGAAACCTCCACCAAACCTAGGTGTAGTTTGTAACAAAATTGCAAAACCAACTTTTCCGAGAGTTCCCAATTTAGGCTTAGAGCTTTGTGCTTCCCAAGTCCTCCTAGACTATTTAGCATCAAAGTATAACACTTTAAGGAGCCACGGTTAGAATATGTATATCACTGTTATTAGCAAAACTCATTTTGAGTTAGACCTTTGCATGATGTACCTTTAATTTTGCAAGATTTTGTGCTCACAAACACACTGCTCACAAGTTTAGGTTTGGGGAAACCCATTCTCATATGCAGTCTTTACTTGCACTCTCATGTTATATTTGTGTAAGACTCAAGTGATGTTTCTACATACCGTCTTTTGGGTTGATCCTCAACTCTTTAGATTGTTGGTGTATGGTGAATTTTCATTGTATATAATCCAAAGAGGGACTTGTTAAATTTTTTTCTTGAATCGGTTGAGTCTTCTTGTGCATTTTTGTGCTAATCCGATATGATCTCCGCCGAGAATGTTGGATTCTAGCCTTGACTAGTGAAGCTCCAACCTTGCTTTGCCGACATCCCAGTACTCCCTCTTCCCTTTTCTCTACTCAAAGCATAGTTCTCTTGGTATGTGACTATTTAAATTTTTTCCTATTTGTTGACACATTGAGGACAATGTTTGATTTAGGTTTGGGGGTGCATTTGCATATAGAGTTTTTAGTCTTTTTAATCTTTTATTTCCAAAAAAAATTTCAAAACTTTTTGCAAATAAAAACCTCCAACTTTTAGAGATTTTAGAGTCACTAGCATGCTTCTAGATATGTTTACATAGAGAGTTCTGACCGAAATAACAGAACTTGGAAGTCTTGGAGAACACAATCGGGTTTCTTAGTTGATTAGAGCGTTAAAGTTGGATTTAACCATACTAGGGAGGGCGAATTAGGTCTTTGTTTAGATATTCGGTAGTAGAATTGTGATCACCCATAGTGGAGACTACCCATTTTACATCAAGTGAGGCACCAACCTTCAATTTTTTTGCAACTTTCTAGAAAAGTTTGTTAGAGTGTGTGTCACCGTACGTCAATTCCGGGTAGGAATGGTGAGCTACCCAACTTCGCACCAATTTCAAAGACTACTTTTGATCTCTTGAGTGCTAGTTTTTGTCAATCATGAGGGTGACGTCTAAAGATGAAAACTCCTTCTAAATATCGATTGCATTAGCATCACTCTCTCTCAATCAACGAGTATTCATAGAAACACATCATCGTAAAGAAACTAGAGCATCATCGAATATTGAAAGAAAAGTTGAGATAGTCCAAGGTTTACAAGCAACAAAGAAAATAAAATAAAATAGGATGAGAATTAATGAAGTTTGTGAAAAATTGAGTTTTATTGTAAAAAAAAAAAAAAAAAAAAGAATTTCAAGTTTTTGTAAAGTTCAGAAGTTCGTCATCAACAGCTTGAAGACCGAAGATTGAATACATTTCTATGGTTCTTATGAGAGAGTGATATTAATTGCCGATCGGGTGAAAAGGTAAGTGAGTACTCCCATCCTTGCTAATGGTTGATTTCCTTTCTTAGGGATCATCGAAAAAGATTCTTTTGTCCACACTTCGTGGAGTCTCCGAAATTATTTCCGGAAGGTTAGCCTTCTCACCTACAACGTGTGCAGGATTTCTCTCTTTATTCCCCTCGCACACATGAGAGACTAAAAGCGATCTTTTTGAGTGCAATTATCATAAAACCCTAATGGTGAGGCAGAAGTCGAGGCTTATGATCACAATCGAATCCGAATTCTTTCATATGGTATGGTTACTTCTCGCTCAAAGACTTAAGGATGAGAATGCGTTCCTTGGTAGTTCTAACTTCATGTTACTAGCATGCGGAAACTCTATGTCCTCATAGCTTCTTGGAGGCTTGAGACTCTTTTACACTCGAAGTTGGAGAAGGTTTTGTGGGTACACAGTAAACCCTCACGAGACTACAACTCGCCCACTAGGGACACCTAGGGGTTTAAAGGCTTAGTGCATACGCTAAATGCATTCGAGAAACTGCGACGGGGTATAGTTAGGATATCTTCATTTCTGTTTCACTTGAGGACAAGTAAAATTCAGTTTGGGGGTATTTGATGAGTGCCAAATATTGCATATTTCTACATCTATTTATTGGCATTTAACTCATCTTTTGTACTCTTAAATCGAGATATTATCCCAGTTTCGTGTTTTCTTTGTTTTCAAGAATAAATATTTGTACTAATTAATTTTGTGTTTTAGGTAATAAATAAAGCTCGGAGCGAGGAGCCAAAAGAGCGAAGAAATGGAGTAGAGCGTCTATGGAGCGAAAGCGAAGCCCACGCGGCGATCATTGCAACCCAACAAGGAGCAACCCACTTACAAGACATGGGCTCGAGCTATCCATCTCTCGACCGTGACCCGGGATCCGAGTCCGTCTCTTCCAGCCGTTAGATTTGATCTACCTCGCATCTCGATGGTCGCTCCGCCTACACATCGTCCCTTGATGCACTCGCTTAGCAGCAAAATCACCTACTCTGCATCCTACGGCCGTATCATCCCTAGCATCGATCTCACCAAGATCTAACGCTCGCTCCGCCTTCCTCATCAAATCCTGATGCACCCGCCTCACACCGAAGACACCTATATCCACCTCCCATCGACCAAAACCCAAACCCTATTCTCGGTTTTCTTTTCTCTGTCTTCACCTTCCCGACAAGCGGAGAAAACCATCTCATCCACTTCCTTCACCCGCACTGCTGGGCAGAGCCATTTCTATCCCTCGCCACGCCACCTTCTCCATCACTACCACCCTATCTCTGTCAAACCCATCACCCCACCTACTCCTCCTCTCTAGGTCTAGATATCTCTTTCTTAGTTTCTACCATAACCCTAGAAACTAAATCAGAGATAACTAGAGCTAGGGTTCACCAACAAGCGATGCATGGACGATTTGACAAGAGAATAGCGCTTAATCATAGAGTATGGTTAAACCTTTTTTTTTCATTTAATTTATGTTTTAAAGTAAATTAGGGTTTGGTATTTTGAGTCTCATTGCATGTATAAATAGAGGTGAATTGTGTTGATAGATGTTATGCTCCAGGCCAGCGTGAGCACCAACCTTGTTTACTTTTGTAGTGAATTGTTCATTTGATGTTTTAATTTAGTTTGCTAGGGTTTCATTGAAACCCTAATTCCATGTTGTGTTTTTAAACTCTGTTGAACTGTTCTTGAATGCTTAAACTATAAAGATGCCTTCAATTCTAGTACCCAAGGCTTTTCTCTCACAATAGATGCCTTGTATCCATTGTAGTTAGGTTACAACTACATTGAGAGTAAGCTCAGACCTTAGATACAATTGCTAACTCCCTTGACTAGTTGTACTTAATTAGACAACTAGTGCTCGGGTTAGTACCCTCGCCTAATATTTGAAGCATTACATGGAGAAACTCCTTAGATAGGTGGTAGAATTGACACATTGCCCTTATCTCATCACGGGGACAAGAAAGCTCAACTTAGTTGACAACATAGCATGATTTAGTGGTGGAATTGAAGACCCTAGTACCCCATTGTCACTAGTTACATCTTATTTCACTATCTCAGTCACTAATGAAAACTCAGTCGCATCGACAAAACTCATCATTGTGTTACACCTCTAGGAATTCAAGAAGAAAGTTTAATATCAACTCAAAGACCACAAGTCTCTCGGGATCGGCTCAGTATTTGTCCTGTCTACATTGTAGACTCCGTGCACTTGTGGTATAACAAGTAGGCACATAAAATATAAACACATTTAAAGGCCTACCACAACCATGGCCTTCCGATTAATGCATTATAAGGGGACTCCACATCGACTACACAGAACAAAATCCCCGTTGATAATCCTTGCAAGGGTATTCTCATATGAACTTCTCCTTTAGGCTTATTCGCTGTGCCATTGAAACCATATATCTTATACGTCGAAGGTATCAACTCTTCATCCTTCCCCCATAGTCTTGTAAGTATGGTAGAAAAGAATATTTACTGAACTCCCCGTATCAATTAAGATTCTATTGATCGCTCTGCAAATTCTACTCGCCGTCGTCTTCGCCATCTACAAAGTTTTGGATTAATTTCCAATTTTACAACCAATGGGCTATCATGCGTCTCTCTCGCCTTCAGAATCTCTTCTCGGTGAAAGAAATAACTGCATTTGCCATTCTTTTAACCGCGATGTCTTCGCAATGTTCATCACTTCTTTATTATTAGCATCCTCGCTAAAACCCTACCGAGAACATTATCATGAAAATCTTCAATTGTTCGGTATGAGTGTACAATGGAGTTGCAAAATTTTTTTTAGCTTTCGATCCAACTTCTATTACGAATGTTTCTTTCCCCTTTGCTTGAATTTGTTCCGTGTATTTTTGGTGGTGGTGGTAATAATTTGAACCTTCTCTTCACTTTTTTAGAAAATGACTCATTTTCCTTGGTCAATCATTTCGAGGATGATTCTTTTATATTTTTCAGTCATTTGTTAAGTGCCCATGAAAGCGATGGTAAGAACGAGTAACTCGTGACTTCTATCACTTGGTGTGGCTCATTCCCATGTTCCATGGCGCAGGTATATTTTCCATCAAGAGTATAGCTTCCCATATTTTTTCAACACTAGTATTTAATGGTGGCATTTTGATTTCTTCCCATACTACTCGTGACGTCGCGCCCTCCATGATAATTCCGCCTTGACTTCCATAAGTTTCTTGCGGATTATCAAGTCTTTGAATTTTTGTTATTGCCGCCACGGTTGTAGTAGTTCCTTTCTCTCTCAAATTCTTCTTGATCACGGCTTCCCATGGCTACTATCTTAGGCTGTCCATCATCTATTATCCTTTCTTGTTGACCTTGCGAAGTGCTCGCCACCGTGTTTATCAGTTTGGGTAATAAACTTGCATTCGGCAGATTTGAATTTGTATTCGCAACCTGGTATGATTCCATCTCGTTTTTCCTTTCCTCTAAAGCAATATATTCCTCCGAAGTTCTCGCAACTCAGTCATTGTAATTGTATTCTTAACTCTAAAGATTTGAATATATAACAAATTGGTTGCGAACATAGCGTTTATGAATGATAAAATGAGATATCTTTCATCCACTACCCACCATCTGCTACACATCGTCTTCCATCTCACGCTTAAGTGTCTTAAACTTTTCGCTAACTCTTTGTTTCAGCCCAAATACATCTTCAACCCTGGTCGCGAGGAGTTGTTACTTATATATGCCCATAAGAATATAGCTTGTAAATGGTTGAATGACATGATTGTGTTTCTTGGTAAACCTCAAACCATTTCAAGGCTTCTCCCGTTAAACTTGATGTAAATATTTGCATAATATGGCGTCATGATTTTCCCACTGTAGCATACATCTCACATAAGCTTTGATATGTTGTATTGCGCAAGTTGTTCCATCAAAAATGCTGGTTAGTGCGGGTAAATTGCACTTTGGGGGTATTCCTCCTAACCGCACCTCTAGTGTAAAGGGGGTTTTCAGCCTTCTTCGATGGCCTCATCCAATTGTCTTCTTCCTCCTCCTCTTCTATTGTTCAACATTCCTCTCATCTCTCGCCAACTCTCTTAAGATTTGTTCATTTACATCGGTGGTTCGAATTTATTGGTCTTTTTAGCTCGCCTCTCCTTCTGCGTTCATGTCTATCTTGATTTTCTTGTTCAAGCATTTTCTTTCTTCTTTCTCTGCGACTTTCTCCTCCATCTCGCTCACGAACTCCGCACACCATTGTATCTATCATTTTCTATTCTTGGTTGTCTATCGCCTCTCCTTTGTATTCTTTCATATTCTTCATTGATATTTCCATTGTTGCGATTTTGCTCTCGCGCCTTCTTTCTCGATTTTCATGATTGTTCTCGCCGAATTGCTTCCTCCAATTCCGTTCTTCCATTTCTACTCTTAATCTTTCCCTTTCGCAAGCTAGACGCGCTTGTTCAATATAATGCTTTTCGATGTCATCTTCAATCTCCTTTTGTTTCCTCTGTATTTCTCTCCCATGCAATATTCTTCTTCCTTCTTCCTGATTTTCTTCATCAATTGGACCATTCTGCTGCCCATTTCCTTGATTTCCGTTATTTTGGACATTCTCAGAAAATCTCGGGACGTGGAATACACACTATTTCCCTTCTTTCGCAAACATCCTTCATTGAGATTTGGCTCTCTTTCTAGATTTTTCTTCATTAACATTTTCTACTGTGTAATATTCTCTCATATCATCTCTAACCGATCCCGATCTTGATCCGTATTACTCTGAGCTCCTATTCTCGCAACCTCATATTTTTCATTCTTAACTCATGGTTTTGCCTTGTTAAATTTGCGGCGTTCTTCCGCTTCTAATCGCCTTTCTTCATGTATTGTTTGCCTCAACGTTTCTAATGTCAGCGATTTCTTCATTTCTATGAGTCGTTTCTCCCATCTCTTCTTGATTTCTCGTCCTCTTGTCCATTATTTATCAATTGTTGCACTTTTTTCTCTTTCTTCCATAGAATTTGATCTCCATGTATGCACACTCACCCTATCATAATCTATTACTCTATTCGGTCTTGGTTGAATTGGTGGTTGAATTTGGCCTTCTTCTCTATCTCTTGCGTTTATTCTTGATGGTTCACCTACTTCATTTCTCCTTTCTCCGCCTAATCTCCCGCTTCTCCTTACAATTGTTGGTTGTTTGATGCATTCCTTCTTCTAGCCATTTCTCAATTTTAGTAAATTGTTGAAAATTATTCAAATTTCTTTCTTGTTACTCCGATTCTTTCAATTTACAAGGTTGATCTTCTACTACCCCTGTTTCTAGCGCATATGTAGTTGCAGTGAAATCCCACACTACACCCCTCACTAGAATTTACTTAACTAATCCATTTGAAGATGAATAGCTATAAATTTTATTGATTATTTTTCTTGAAATGTTTACAAAGGAAGATAGAACAGAGCTAAAGAAATTACAATCACTCTAAATTTTCTCTCTCATAATGACTTGCTTAACAATTCAAAAAGAACCCTCTCTCACAACAGACTGACTCAACCCTTTATATATGGTAGTACACAGTGGATGACTAATTTCGTCCTTTATTTTGGGAATGCCTTGCGAAATATCGCAAGTGTACATATACCAACTCTCGTGACACTCCTAAATCTCGCTGAGTCTTCACATTCTTCTCATGTTCCGCTGCGTCATTCATTGCGTCATTTATTTTACTTCTCCGTGACTACCTCGCGATATCGCTATTTATTAATCTCGCGAAGTATTGATGTCGCGATATTCTGATCCTACATTATCTACCCCATATCCGATAGCAAGTGGGTAAGCTCCAGTACAAGTAGTACCAAAGAAATCAGGTGTGACGGTGGTGGAGAATGATAAGAACGAACTTGTACCAACTCGTGTGCAAACCGGTTGGAGGGTTTGTATTGATTATAGATTATTGAATGCCACCAATAGAAAAGATCACTTTCCTTTACCATTTATTGATCAAATGCTTGAACGTTTAGCTGGACACTCTTACTATTGCTTCCTTGATGGCTATTCAGTGTTACAATCGATTGTGATACAGGAGGACCAAGAGAAAACCACTTTCACTTGTCCATTCGGTACTTTTGCTTATAGAAGGATGCCTTTTGGCTTGTGCAATGCCCCAGCTACCTTTCAAAGGTGTATGGTAAGTATCTTTTCGGAATATGTTGAAAACATAATTGAAGTGTTCATGGACGATTTTAGTGTCTTTGGTGATTCATTTGACCTTTGCTTGAACAACTTGTCTCTAATCCTCGAACGATGTGTTGAAACAAATCTTGTCTTTGAATCAGGAGAAGTGCCATTTCATGGTAACTCATGGCATAGTTTTAGGCCATATAATATCTTCTAAAGGCTTGGAAGTCGATAAATCTAAGATAGACCTTATTCGTGCTTTAACCCCTCCCACTACGGTGAGGGAGATACGCTCTTTTCTTGGTCATGCAGGTTTTTATCGTAGATTCATCAAGGACTTTTCCAACATAGCATCACCACTTTGTAACTTATTGCAAAAAGATGTGCTTTTTAACTTTGATGAAAAGTGTGTGGCGGCATTCAATCGTTTGAAAGAACTTTTGATTTCATTACCTATCATTAAACCACCGGATTGGAGCAAGCCCTTTGAGCTTATGTGTGATGCTAGTGATTATGCGGTTGGTGCGGTGCTTGGGCAGCGTGTGGGGAGGATACCTCATGCCATTTATTATGCTTCTAGAACGTTAAATGAGGCCTAACAAAACTACACAACCACTGAAAAAGAGTTATTAGCTATTATTTTTGCTTTGGAAAAGTTTCGCTCTTATCTAATTGGTACAAAAGTTGTTTTCTTTTCTGATCATGCAGCGCTTAAGTACTTGCGTACAAAGAAAGAGGCGAAACCGAGGCTCATACGATGGATATTACTCTTGCAAGAGTTTGATATTGAGATCAAAGACAAGAAAGGAATTGAGAACACCGTTGCGGATCACTTGAGCCGACTTCGCTGGACAAGGAAACTATCTCGTTGTGTGAAAGTTTCCAGGATGAGCAACTATTCTCAACTGCCTTTGGAGAACCATGGTACGTTGATATTGTTAATTACTTAGTTTCTAAACAAATCCCAAAGAACTTGTCTCATGCCGAGAGGGACAAACTTAAGAAGTTAGGAAACCAATACATATGGGATGATCCATACTTATGGAAACATTGTAGTGACCAAGTAATACGAAGGTGTGTTCCCTAATCAATTTAATTCTATCTTGTCTTTTTGCCACTCATATGCTTGTGGAGGACACTTTTGGGAGTAAGAGAACCGCTCTCAAGGTACTAGAATGTGGTTTCTTTTGTCCAACTTTGTTTAAGGATGCACATGCATTTTGTACTACATGTGATAGGTGCCAAAGAACAGGCAATCTAGGTGCTCGAAATCAAATGCCACAAACTATTATTCAATTTGTTGAGGTTTTTGTTGTATGGGGAATTGATTTTATGGTCCCTTTTGTCAATTCTAGTGGGAATTATTATATCTTGCTTGATGTGGATTATGTCTCGAAATGGGTGGAAGCTAAGGCCACCCCAACTAATGATTCTAAAGTTGTTTTGATTTAAGTGCAAGCTAATATATTTGCAAGGTTTGGCATTCCAAAGGCTATAATTAGCGATGGAGGTTCACACTTCAAAAACAGTGTTCTTACAAAATTTGTTAAGGAAGTACAATGTGTCGCATAGATTGCAACTCCTTACCATCCACAAACAAATGGACAAGCCGAGGTTTCCAACCGAGAGGTGAAATCCATTCTAGAAAAGATGGTGAATCCAACAAGGAAAGATTGGAGTATGAGACTCAATGATGCTTTGTGGATGTATATAACCGAAGATACAAGACACCTATTGGGATGTCTCCTTTAGGCTTGTTTACGGTAAACCTTGTCACTTACCTCGTGGGAAATTGAGCATAAGGCGTTTTGGGCTATTAAGAAATGCAATATGGAGTTGGATGGTGCCGAAGGCAAGAAAGTTACAACTTCAAGAGCTAGAGGAGATTCGCAATGATGCATTTGAAAGCTCACGGATTTACAAGGAAAAGATGAAAGCTTTTCATGATAATATGATTACAAAGAAACAATTTTGCATTGGGCAAAAAGTGCTTTTGTTTAATTCTCGCTTGCAATTATTTAGGGTAAATTAAGGTCATGTTGGATTGGACCTTTTATTGTGACTAATGTGTTTTCTCATGGTGCGGTGGAAATTGTAGTTTAGCTACACGAAATGAACTTAAAGTGAATAGGCACCGGTTGAAACCATATTATGAGAACTTCTCTTCGGATGTCGTGGAAGGAGTTAATCTTGTGGAAGTACTCCCTCCTGGAGGAGTCGAGAAAGCAAGGAGATAGTCAGTGATTTGACTTTAAACCAAGCGCTAAATAGTAGGCAACCCATAGGTTTTGTATCTCTTATCTTTTATTTTCTTTTCTTGTCATATTTTTATTTTTTCTGATTTTTTTTGTCATTCTTTTTGGTTAAGATTTCCCACCTTGACTTTCTTTGGACGATTCAATTTACATTGAGGACAATGTAAAGTTTAAGTGTGGGGGAGTGGTTAAGTATTTGCATTGTAAATTTTTCAAAATTTTCAACTTTTGTGTAAATTAGTGAATAAAAACTCCAATTTGTGGTTAGTTTAGAGTCACATAGTATACATGTCGCTAAGATTACATCGAGAATCTCATAAGAGTGACTGAACTTAGAGATGACAGAGAACATGATCGGGTTTCTTACTTGTATGAGAGTTAAAGTTGGATTTAACCATGCCAGTGGCAAATAAGGTGCAGACTGAATTCGGTATTAGAGTAGTGGTCCTCTATAGTGGAGACTAAACATGTTACATAATGTGAGGCACCAACCTTCAATTCTTTGTACCTGTCTAAATATGTGCTTTTAGAGTGTGTGTCACCGTACGTAAATTCTGGGCAGAATGGTGAGCTGCCCAACCTCCCACCATAGAAGCACTATTTTGATCTCTTGAGTGCTATTTTGTCAATCATGATGGTGACATCGAATGGCTAACTTACATACCACTTGTAATCTTGTTCGCAGTTAGCACCATTCACGTTATCTCTCTACACCAACAGGTCCATAGAAACACCATCATCATCAACAAGAGGAGCATCACAAATTTGAAGGAAAGTATAATACGTTTAAGGTCTACAAGCAACAGTACGAAAATGAGCAGATTTCAGATTCAAGTAAAGCAACAAGATAAGGAGTAGAATTTTTATAAGTTGAAGACTATTGTACAAGAGTGAAGAGTATCAAGATGAGAGTTCGAGAAGTTTATGATATCAAGACATACAAGTTGTGAAGAATCAAGCGGTAAAGTACTTACACCATGGCCTTTGTACTTACATTTTTATTTTATTTGTATTTTACTTTCTCTAGTCTTAAAAAAAAAATGAGAAACAAAAAAAAAAAAAAAAAAAGACGAGAGAAAATTTCTTTAGGTTCGTTACTAGTTTTATTGTTTTGTTTCGTTTTCATTTTGTATTTGTTTTATTTTTCTTGTCTCATAATAAAAAAAAAAAACCAAAAAAAATGAGAAAAAAAAAAGAAAAAAGGAAAAAAAAAAGAAGAGAGACAAGAAAAATTCATGTATCATATTTTGGGTTTGTATAGTTCGTTTTTAGTTTTGTATTCTTTTAATAAAGCCAATGGAAGAAGGAATATCTACAATGAAGTTTCAAGCAACAAGGAATTAGAGGAAAGAATCACATTGTCAAGATTTTACGAAGTTCAAGAGTTATCATCAAGAGTTGAAGACCGAAGACGAAGATGAAGACACCAATTGAAGACCGAAGACATTTCTATGGATGCTGTGAGAGTGGTGCTAGTTTGCACGTCGAACGGATAACGAGGTAAGTAAGCATATTCCCACCTTCGTAAAGTGGTTGATTTCCTTTCGTAGAGATCGTTTAAAATGGGTTTTAAAAAAATTTATAAAAGATGTGGGTTTTCAAAACAATTCGAAGTTTTGCCTTCTACCATTCAACGTGTCGCAGATTCTCTCTTCATTCCTACCTGGACACATGTGTGACCTATAAAAAGTCATTTTATTATTGAGCGCAAATTCATAAAACCCTTTCTTGTGAGGCAGAGTCGAGACTTTCGATCACTCCGAACCCGAATTTCTTTCGAGAAGGGATGGTTATTTATCTCTCAACTTTTAAGGATGAGATTGTGTTCATATATGTGTCTAACTTCTTATGACTAGTGTGCAGAATCTCTATGTCTTCTTAGCGCGTTGGATGCTATCATTACGGAGAACTATTAAGTTGGAAAAATGGGTTTTGTGGGTATATCTCTAGTAAGCCCTCACGAGACTATAACTCGTCCACTAGGGACTCCTAGGGGTTCAAAGGCTTGTTATTACACGTTTAGGTATGGTTACCCATATCTAAATGAAAGTATATTTCATTTGTGTGTAACAACCTAAGACCATCTAACGGTGGAAAGATATTGCTTTGGTTTTAAGTAGACTTAGCTTGAATCTTAAATCAGGATTTCATCTAACGGTGAATATTGAAATGCTTTGTTACTAAGCTATCTTAGCTTTGATTGAAAGCAAACCCTGATTTGAAAGACTTTATAAGGGAGAACTCTAGCAATTGGAAAACCTAATACCTACACTTTCCTGTGTCCTAGTTGCGCCTAGAGTCGATTCTCTTTTAACCTAGGTTTTCCCAAAACCATTATAGGTTAACGAATTGAAGACTTCATTTGGGATTCGTGAAGACAAACCCAAATATTTTCTCTGTAGTTGCGTGATCTGATCTTACTTGTTCTATCGTATTGAGTACTATCTTCTCCAAGATTAACTCGAAATTTATCTCCGATAGGTAAGATATAAAGCACAAAGCTCTTCGTCTCATTCTTTGTGATTCCACAATAACTTCTTCTACTACCATATAGTTAAGTTATTGTGAGGTGATTGATATTTCTAGGATGTTCTTCGGGAATATATGACCGAATTATCAATTGGTTCATGTTCACCTTGAAAAGACGAGGGTACCCAAATATACCTCAATCTAAAACTTTTCCACCTATAAGTCCTTTCTCTGAAAGTGATTGTCTATGGACTGAGTCGAGACAATACAACTAATCGGTTCATACTTCGTGTGATCGTCTATGGATACGAGATCGAGACAATACGACAACAAGATAATTTGTGTGATTGACTATGGATACAAGATCGAGACAATACAACAACGAAGTATGTTTACTTGATAATAGGTTCGGACTTAACCAAACACAATACGATTGCTATCAAGTAAATATGAATTAACGTTTGTGTATTTTTCTTCTAATTATAATAAAAACAATTATAATTGCGGAAATAAAAAAGTAAAAGACACAGCAAGATTTTGTTAACGAGGAAACCGCAAATGCGTAAAAAACCCCAGGACCTTGTCCAGAATTGAATACTCTCAGGATTAAGCCACTATAAAAAATGTAAGCCAACTTTGTATAGTTGAGACCAAGCAACTAAACCTATAGTTCACCTAGTTCCGTTTGTATCCCTGCGCCTCCAACTTGCAATAAGTCACGCACTTGGAACAATTCCTTTGGTTCGTATTCTAAACAGTAAAGGAATAACAAATCTGTTCGGTAACAACTCTTTTCAAACAACGTGATATGAGTTTGAAAAAATGCTCTTCTGTTTATCCCAATAAACTCCTTTGTCAGGTTCTTAGATCTATCTATTCAACAACTACCAAAGTAATTGTTTAGACTATGCAATCAATACTTCGAATCACAAAGAAACGTATTGATGACGATCTACTCAACTAATCAATCAAGATTATCACAAAGATAAACCGATTATAGTTGGATCCCCAGCCGATCAAGTTTTGTGCACACTAAAGATTATGAACCCAAATCAGAAATCTTCTTCGTCTTCAAATCTTCTTAGATCTTCAATAAACACTGCACACAATCAACTTGAATCTCTTGTGATCAATCACACACAAAACGGAGTCTGTTAACAATGTATTATCACAACACATCTTTAGATCTACAAACAGTCTAAAGATCCTCGTCGAAACTTCGATCTAGTTTGAGTGAATTATATATCAGAAGAGAAGATTCTCAAGCATAAACAAACTAGGTGCAATCAAAGTTCAACAACCGTTTGTCAATCAAATCAATCGAAAACTAATAATAAACTGCAATTATCTAGTTTCCCACTAACGGTGCTCGTAGAGCTTCCCAATCCCAAACAAGTCTTTAAAACGAGCGGTCGTAAGAGATTTCGCCTAATTAGGGTACTTTCCTCTCAGAATAGACGGCCCCACCAGTAAAAACACAACTAGGTAGTTTTGCTGGCTCTGAGGATTAGTTTGCTCAAAATACAAACTTCAATATTCATAGACCAAGGAAGTTTGGACACCTAGTAATTTTCAAAACCGAAAATATTCTCAAGATATGCAATATATTTCCAAATTCGGTTTCCATAATTCCAGGAAATGCTTTGTCCAAATGTTGACCGAAATCTCAGTAGAAAATCTCCAATTAGTAAATGCATATTACTAATTTTTATTTTCTAAAGATATGCATTTTAATTGCTGAATATTAAAAGCATATAAAACTAAAAACCTTAATTAAAAGAGTCTCAATTTATTTCGATCCGGGATTCTCTTTTAGCTATTAAGGAATATCTTTGAACAATAAAAGATAAGAGTTAATACACATGTTCAAAGAATGTCGACATCTTTACTTTGTAAATCCTTTTTCATATTTACAATCTTGGAATCAATTTGCCACACTTCCAAACAAGTTTAGAATTGGTTCATCTGACTTCCAAGAAGTATGTGATTGATAATCTTATCAAATTACCATTAATGGGTTTCACGGTTCTACCAAAACAAGTTTCGGTTCTACCTCCATGTGGGTACTAGGATCAGCCACACTAACTTTCCAAAAATTGGCCGACTAGGTACTAGGATCAGTTACCACATATTTATGGTATCTAACTTATATTCGGTTGCACAAGTCATAGGATCTGTTACCAATAACTAAGATTTGTTGTACCTCTTACAAGGATCGAATCCCCTTGTTTGTGATCGGTTGTACCTCTTACTAGGATCGGTTCCCCAATGTTTAGAGTTGGTCATACCAATTACTACATATCGATCATATCATCTCAGGTGATTACTTAAGATCGGTTTCACTAATAAAAGTCATACCAATACAAAACTCAGGACTTGTGAATAGTTTTACCAAGATACATAAAAAAGTTATGAACGGTTATACTAAACACACATATTGGTAATCCAAAGATTTGTAATGAATAACAATACCAATAAGCCTAGGATTTCCCTTTCGATTCATAAAACAAGTTTATGAATTGTACTTCCTTTAAGCGAATGTAAAACATTGTTTCCTAGGACGAAATCTTCACCCATACCCATACATTATCACAATAGCATTCATACGATTATGTCGATGTCTTATATACGAAGTTCAAAAGATAGACGTTATACTTCGTATTGTAATTCCTTAATACTATGTTAACTAGAGTATAATCATTCACAGCTTCGCAGTTATGTTTTCAATATGCACGACTTGAAAGATACGTTAGGAATGAAACAGTTCAAGTCAAATATTACTAACATCAAGAGGAAGGATGATGTCGTCGTTGTAGCTCTTTACTTCTTCACATTCTTCAAGTCTTCACGTAAAACTTGTAAGTATCATATCCTAGTAACTTTCTAGCTAACCTATACGAAGTTGACTCTAGTAAATAATCAAGCGACTCTTTAAATGAGTTTTGATTCACTAAAATATGACAACCAAACTTGACATACCAACGCTTGGTGGGTTCAACCGAGTTATATGCTCTAACACACCTTGATTTATCAAAAGACGGAACAAAACTTCATAGGTACTTCTGTGGGAGACAAATTTATCTATCAGAATAGACTTATCTGTGGGAGACAGATTTGTTTATAAATCTTCGACTTTGGGTCGTAGCAACTCTTAGTTTTGGGTGAGATCAACTAAGGGAATCAAGTGCATAGAATCCGGCGTGGTTCAAGAGGCGTGAGGAACGTGACTATACCTTAATCGGTGTGAGACTTGGTTAGGGCTCAACTACATTCCAGTCCGAAGTTAACTTGTAGTAGGCTAGTTTCTGTAGCGGCTTAATACAGTGTGGTATTCAAATCTGGACTAGGTCCCAGGGTTTTTCTACATTTGCGGTTTCCTCGTTAACAAAACTTCTGGTGTCTGTGTTATTTCTTTTCAACACATTATTTGTGTATATAATTGAAATATCACAGGCTGTGCGTAGTTCTATCAATTGGTAAATCCGACCTTATTTGTTGGGGTGTAATTGATTGGCACTTGGGCATTGGTCTTTGGTACCGTCCAAATTATTTCTCATATCAATCGGGCTCACAGATTTCTATCTGTTCGATTGCTGATTGTATTGAGAAATTGTTATATAACTCTTTGGTATATTTCTTGATTAAGCTCGATTTATAAGCTGGTGCTCTCGGAATTATATTGGAGTTAGTCCATACAGATTGCCGAATGAAATATTGGGTGTGGTTGTTATACCCTCGCTTTTTCAATTGGTATCAGAGCAGGCAAACACGTTAAAGACCTTATAAGTCCGTGTGTGTAGTAATCTGACTCGATGGACAGAAATGTTATCTCTATAAATGTACCGCCAGTCTTCGATGGATCGAATTACTTATGGTGGAAAATTTCTATGCACGTATTTATCTAAGCGCATGATTTTCAATCATGGGTTCGTGTTGTTAATGGATATAATCCTCCAATGGTTACAACAAATGGTGTAACTATTCCAAAGGATATTGGTGAGTATGAGCCTGTCGAGATTCTTGCTGCAGAGCAAAATTCTGACGGATTGAATGCTATCATCCATGCCATTAACCCATATCTTCACACCATGTGACTACATGCACTTGGTTTAAAGATGCTTGCGATATCTTAGAAACCGTATTTGAAGGGAATACCTCTGAAAAGGAAGCTAGGATTCAAAACCTAAATTCTGATTGGGAAAAACTTTATATGGATGATGAAGACTCATTTGATGAGTTTAATCACAAAGTGTCTCGAAATTGTTAATGCATCTTTTGCATTGGGTAAGACTATTCCTGAAAAGGACATTTTTGTTAGAACATAGCTTGGTTCAACCCACCAAGCGTTGGTATGTCAAGTTTGGTTGTCATATTTTAATGAACCAAAACTCATTTAAAGAGTCGCTTGATTATTTACTAGAGTCAACTTCGTATACGTTAGCTTGAAAGTATTAGGATATGAGACATTACAAGTATTACGTGAAGACTTGAAGAAGTGAAGAAGTAAGGAGCTACAACGACAACATCATCCTTCCACTTGAGGTTAGTAATATTTGACTTGAACTGCTTCATTCCCTAACGTATCTTTCAAGTCGTGCATATTGAAAACATAACTGCGAAGCACGAATAATTATACTCTAGTTAAATGTAGTATTAAGGAATACAATACGAAGTATAACGCTTATCTTTTGAACTTTGTATATAATACATCGACATAATCGTTTAAATGCTATTGGGATTATGTATGGGTATGAGGTGAAGATTTCATCCTAGGAAACAATATTTTACATTCGTTTAAAGGAAGTAAATTCATGAACTTGTTTCGTGAATCGAAAGGGAAATCGCTAGGCTTATTGGTATTGTTATTCATTGCATATATTTTAAACTACCAATATGTGTGATTAGTATAACCGCTCATGACTTGTTTATGTTCTTGGTAAAACTATTCACAAGGCCTGACTTTTGTATTGGTATGACTTTTATTAGTGAAACCGATCTTAAGTAATCACATGAGATGGTATGATCGATTTAGTGTTATTGGTATGACCAACTCTAGGCAAAGGGGAACCGATCCTATTAAGAGGTACAACCGATCACAAGAGGGGAATCGATCCTTGTAAGAGGTGCAACACGTTTCTAGATATTAGGAACTGATCCTATGAACATGTGCAACACGTTTTTAGATATTGGGAACCGATCCTATGGACATGTGCAACAAATACAAGTTAGATACCATATATATGTGGGAACCGATCCTAGTACCTAGTCAACCAAATTTCGGAAAGCTAGTGTGACTAATTCCAGTACCCACATGGAGGTAGTACCGAAACTTGTTTTGGTAGAACCGTGAAACTCATGTTTGGTGATATGATGGGATAATCAATCACATAGTTCTTGTTTAGAATTGTGGCAAATCGATTCCAAGATTGTAAGTATGAAAGAGGACTTACAAATTAAAGATGTCGACATACTTTGAACATGTGCAGTAACGCTTATCTTTTATTGTTCAAAGATATTCCTTAATAGCTAAAGGAGAATCCCGGATCGAAAATAAATTGAGAATCTTTTAATTAAGATTTTTAATTTTATATTTGGAAAATAAAAATTAGTAATGTGCATTTACTAGTTGGATATTTTCTAAGAGATTTCGGTCAATATTTAGACAAAGCATTTCCAGGAATTATGGAAACCAAATTTGTAAATATATTGCATATCTTGAGAATATTTTCAGTTTTTGAAATTCCTTGGTGTCCAAACTTCCTTGGTCTATAAATATTAAAGTTTGCATTTCGAGCAAACTTATCCTCAGAGCCAGCAAAACTACCTAGTTGTGTTGTTACTAGTGGAGCCATCTATTCGGAGAGGAAAGTAACCTAATTAGGCGAAATCTCTTACTACGCTTCTGGTTTAAAGACTTCTTTGGGATTGAGAAGCTCTATTAGTACCGTTGGTGGGAAACTAGATAATTGTGGTTTATTATTAGTTTTCGATTGATTTGATTGACTAACAGTTGTTGAACTTTGATTGTACCTAGTTTGTTTATGCTTAAGAATCTTCTCTTCTGATATAAGATTCACTCAAACTAGATCGGTTTTGAGCGGGGATCTTTTAGATTGTTTGTAGATCAAAAGACGTCTTGTGATAATCCATTGTTAACGAGACTCCTTTCTGTGTGTGATTGATCACAAGAGATTCAAGTTGATTGTGTGCAGTGTTTATTGAAGATCTAAGAAGATTTGAAGACGAAGAAGATTTGATTTGGGTTCATAATCTTTGGTGTGCACAATACTTGTTTCGGTTAAAGAGGATCCAACTATAATCGGTTTATCCTTGTGGTAGATTGGATTGATTAGTTGAGTAGATCGGCATCAATACAATTCTTTGGGATTAAAAGTATTGATTGCAAAATCTTGACAATTACTTTGGTAGTTGTTATTAGATAGATCTAAGGACCTGACAAAGGAGTTTATTGGGATAAACGGAAGAGCCTTTTGTCGAAATCATATCACTTGGTTGAAAATAGTTGTTACCAAACATATTTGTTGTTCCTTTACTGTTTGGAATACGAACCAAAGGAATTGTTCCAAGTATGTGACTTATTACAAGTTAGAGGCATGGGAATACAAACAGAATTAGGTGAACTATAGGTTTAGTTGCTTGGTCTCAACTATACGAAGTTGGTTTGATTTTGTATAGCGGATTAATCCTGAGAGTATTAAATTCTGGACAAGGTCCCGGGGTTTTTCTGCATTTGTGGTTTCCTCGTTAACAAAATCTTGTTGTGTCATTTACTTTAATTTTTCGCAATTATAATTGTTGTTATTATAATTTAAAGTAAATTACACAAACGTTAATTCCTATTTAATTGATAGTAATCCTATTGTGTTTGGTTAAGTCCAAACCTTTTATCAAGTAAACATACTTCGTTGTTGTGTTGTCTCGATCTCGTATCCATAGACGATCACACGAAGTGTGAACCGATTAGTTATATTGTCTCGACTCAGTCTATAAACAATCACTTTCGAAGAAAGGACTTATAAGGTGGAAAAGTTTTAGATTGAGGTATATTTGGTTACCCTCGCCTTTTCAATTGGTATCAGAGCAGGAAAACACGAAAACACGAAAAGATCTAATAATCTGTGTTTGATGCGATCCAACCTATAAATAATTGAATCTATGTCTGATTCAGTTAACGTTATACAAGAGTATGAATACTCAAAAGTTGAAGATGTTACCACTTCGTTAACTCATGATCCAGGAGTTGCGAAAACATCTATGTCATTCTCTGATGGAAAAGAGGATGCTGATAAAGAGTTGATAAAACTCCTAAAGCCTATAAAATCTTTGTCTTCTAAAGTGCTGATATTAAAGACAGAGTCAAATCTTCTTAAACAGGAGATCAGAGATAAAGACATTCAACTGAATATTCTAGCCATAGAAAATATGGATCTCACTGACAAATTAGAAGCTCTTGGTAAATCTCTTACTCAAGAAAAAGAGGCACGTCCTATGACTCTGACTAATGATGTTGTTGTGATTTCTTCTGATGTTGAGAAAACTAAAAGTCCTTGCTCGACTTTTACAGATTATGATAAAACTGGTTTAGTCATATCTGAAACAGAGATCAAGATGATGGTAGTTGATCTTTCATGGTAGTTGACATGAAACTTATACTTCTTCAACATACGGTGGTAAATATATTGAAAGAAGTTTCTTGTCTTAAAAAACTGAAAGACCATTCCTCAGTAGAAAGACATATTGTGCCACTACCCAGTAAGATCAACTCAAAATAATCAGAATAAAGAGTTGATAATCGCTTCTGGAAAAAGGTTCCTCCTCACCCATATCGAAACAATCCTTGTTTTGATGAAGAACGACTCCAGAAGAAAGGAAAAGAGAGAATCTCTGCCAAAGGAAACAATCAGGAATTTCCGATAATTGTTTCATATAATCATACTGATGTGCACCATAAGGAAATCCTTAGGATGAGAAAATCTTATGAAAATCTCATTGATAAAATTAAGAGATTTATCTATCTCTGAAAATTCTCACATCAGTATATCTTCTCCACATGATCATATCTCTAGAGTTAGAAAAGATCATTATTCTGGGAGAAAATATTTTGGGCAGAAATTCCCGAGGAGAAACATGGATTGTGGTTCTGATACTCGCTGTAAGGTAGAAAAAGCTTACTCCGATACAACTTAGTTGTATCGAAATTGTGCACTCTCATCCCCTTCCGTACTCTTAATTATGGATGAGAAAAGCACAATAAAATGAGAGCACATTTGTTTTATGTGTAGTTGCTTATCAGAAAAATCTGTGACATTTTATGGATTGCTGCGAATCCATGTCTGTCTAAAAAGTGTTCATGTTTATCATGATCTTCCAAAATAGGTTTTATTTAGAATTTTCGAATTTTAATAAACCTCCCAGCATGAGAAACTCGGACAAAGGAAACATAATATATTTTTGTAATATTTTCGGAATTTCCTGATATTTTCGGTCCGAGAGTTGTCTCTTTTTAAAGGGAAACTATCTCTTTCATGTATTATTGAAACCCTGATCAATCCTTATTTATATAACCGAGCATGCCTACAATAACTCGCAGTATCACAAAGGATAATAAGGAGAAAGCTCAAAAGGTTAAAGATTGTCAAGGAATCAATACAGAGAGGAAGAAGAAAAATATTTCAAAAATCATGTCTGATTATGATTCTGATAGTTCAGTTGGATCACAAGATGAGTCATGTTTGTTGGCTTACAACCTACAAGATCCAACCAAAACCAAGTGGATTCGTTCTGATAGTACGATTGACTATATCCAAGGTTTTGAAGAACTAAGAACCAATCTCATAATAACGGTTCGAAATCAAGATTGGCTCAAAGATAAGATTGAGGAAACAAAAGCTGATATTGCTGATATGAAGGTTCAAGTTGAAAAACTTGAGAAACAAGAAGTGGTTGCAAACAAGTCTCTTGAGACATGCTTCAAAAGTTTGAACCATGAAGAAACCTCGGAAAACAACAAGAGCACCACGAGAGATTAAGTTATATGCTGTAATATTTAATCCAGGAAAAATAAACATCAGTTTTTGATCTCTTTCAATAATTGTATTTGGTCTATTATGAATAAAATTATTTGATTTATAATTTTTCTTGTGATTGTTTTTTCGTTTACGTAGCTTGTGCTTGAATGCTTTATCTTATTGCTATGTATGTTTATGGAATGTTTGATTTCGGTTTTCTGACCTTAATATTCGATCTCATATGTTGTGAACCCTTATGGTTTGGGTGACTTTTTGGTTTAGCAAGATTAAGTTCTAGCCCATGTTGGTAGGCTTTATCAAACGATCATGAGGGGTTTTGATTGAAACAATATGTGAAAAAGTCACAATATGTTGAATCGTTTGGTTAGCATAAAAGCATATGTGTTTTGGGGTTTTCAACTTTTGCTTGCAATAGTTAAAACCGGTTTTCAACCTTTCTCTGGTAAAGGTTTGGTTGTTGTTATTCTTTTGTTTTGCATAAGGATGACAAAATAATGATATTTCGGTATCAATTCTCCCTGGAAAGAAGATGCAAACATATTGGAGAAAAGGATGCGAAATTTGAGGTAACAACTTTGTTAGTTAATCGTTTTCCTGTGTAAGAAAAGCCTGATTTTATTGCCTATATTTATTGCTTTTGCTTAACAAAATTTCGGTACAATTGATGCTTTATTCCATTATTTGTGTATGGATGTGTGCGTGTGATTCAATTGTTTCCGGTTAAGAAAACTATTGTTATCTTGCTTTATTGTTTGGTATCAATCGTCTAGGATTACAAAATTTCGGTGCAATTTCGGTGCTTTAAATGTCTATGTTGTTTCAATTGCTTCCGGTTGAGGTAAATAATTATGCAAGTTGATTTATTTGGTATGTATGAATTGTTTATGGCTTTACAAAAGAAAAGGTTTTCGGGATGAATTGTTTAGTCCAATTCGATTCCGGATAAGAGAAACTAAGTTAATTCTGATCTTAGTTAGACTTATCAAAGTGGAGGTTTTGGTTATTCAATTCTAATCGAATGCCTTAACAAGGAATGCTAGTTAACTAACCTAGTACTTGTCTTGTTTAAAAGTGAAAGGTCTAAATTATATGGATAATTAGAACCTAATGAGAAAAATAGAGTTATCTTTATTTTGGTCTTATCGAACAAGCGATTGTATTTGTACAATCGGTTTAGCAAAGGAACTAAGGTGCTTAGTCGATTTTTGGTTTGCTAAACTATTAGGGAAAATTGCTTCGAAAAATTGTTTCCTTGGTAACATATCAAAACAAAATTACTTTGTAGTTTCGCTTTTGATATTGGTTATCAAAAATGGTGTGTGGAACCCCGTGCTTAACTCTATAGGTTGCAAGTCTTGTGAGATTTGTAAGATCCTTTTGGTTTGTCCTTTATTTGCTCCTATCTTTGTCATTTTGTGACAAAAAGGGGGGGAAATATATGGAGTAAACAAGTGATACTGGTATTGATTTATATTGATTGATATCACTTAGGGAAAGGACATTGGTGCTTAAACGTTTTATCTAACGAAACAGTAAAGCATAGACTAAGGGGGGGTAGCATATCATATGATACTTGTAGTTATATGGACTACAAAGGAATAACAAAGACGTGCGGATTGAAAAAATCTACCTATCTTACCTTTAGGGGGAATATTATCTTTGTTATTATAATGTCAACATCGGCGTTTATGGATTGAATGTATACAGGTTATTGTGCTGTTGAATTCGAGAATCTAGCGTATGTGTAATGAATTCTTGTAATTTGTTTATCCATATGATGTAAGAGTTTTGTCACTAAAATTGACAAAGGGGGAGATTGTTAGAGCATAGCTCGGTTGAACCCACCAAGCGTTGGTATGTCAAGTTTGGTTGTCATATTATAGTGAACCAAAACTCATTTAAAGAGTCGCTTGATTATATACTAGAGTCAACTTCGTATAGGTTAGCTTGAAAGTATTAGGATATGAGACATTACAAGTATTACGTGAAGACTTGAAGAAGTGAAGAAATAAGGAGCTAAAACGACAACATCATCCTTGTAAGAGGTGCAACCGATCACAAGAGGGGAATCGATCCTTGTAAGAGGTGCAACACGTTTCTAGATATTAGGAACCGATCCTATGAACATGTGCAACACGTTTTTAGATATTGGGAACCGATCCTATAGACATGTGCAACAAATACAAGTTAGATACCATATATATATGGGAAACGATCCTAGTACCTAGTCAACCAAATTTTGGAAATCTAGTGTGACTAATTCCAGTACCCACATGGAGGTAGAACCGAAACTTGTTTTGGTAGAACCGTGAAATCCATGTTTGGTGATTGAGTGTTCTTAATCAATCACATAGTTCTTGGAAGTCAGATGAACCAATCCTAAACTTGATTGGAAGTGTGGCAAATCGATTCCAAGATAGTAAATATGAAAGATGATTTACTAAGTTAAGATGTCGACATACTTTGAACATGTGCAATAACGCTTATCTTTTATTGTTCAAAGATATTCCTTAATAGATAAAAGAAAAATCCCGGATCGAAAATAAGTTGGGAATCTTTTAATTAAGGTTTTTAATTTTATTTTTGGAAAATACAAATTAGTAATGTGCATTTACTAGTTGGAGATTTTCTAAGAGATTTCAGTCAATATTTGGACAAAGCATTTCCAGGAATTATGGAAACCGAATTTGGAAATATATTGCATATCTTGAGAATATTTTCGGTTTTGGAAATTCCTTGGTGTCCAAACCTCCTTGGTCTATAAATATCAAAGTTTGCATTTCGAGCAAACTAATCCTCAGATCCAGCAAAACTACCTAGTTGTGTTGTCACTGGTGGAGCCGTCTATTCGGAGAGGAAAGTAACCTAATTAGGCGAAATCTCTTACGGCCGCTCGGTTTAAAGACTTCTTTGGGATTGAGAATTTCTATTAGTATCGTTGGTGGGAAACTAGATAATTGCGGTTTATTATTAGTTTTCGATTGATTTGATTGACTAACGGTTGTTGAAATTTGATTGTACCTAGTTTGTTTATGCTTGAGAATCTTCTCTTCTGATATAAGATTCACTCAAACTAGATCGAAGTTTCGACGGGGATATTTAGACTGTTTGTATTTCAAAAGACGTCTTATGATAATCCATTGTTAACAAACTCCTTTCTGTCTGTGATTGATCACAAGAGATTCAAGTTGATTGTGTGCAGGTGTTTATTGAAGATCTAAGAAGATTTGAAGACGAAGAAGATTTCTGATTTGGGTTCATAATCTTTGGTGTGCACAATACTTGTTTCGGTTAAAGAGGATCCAACTATAATTGGTTTATCCTTGTGGTATATTAGATTGATTAAGAGTAGATCGGCATCAATACAATTCTTTGTGATTAAAAGTATTGATTGCAAAATCTTGACACTTACTTTGGTACGTAGTTGTTATTAGATAGATCTAAGGACCTGACAAAGGAGTTTATTGGGATAAACGAAAGAGCCTTTTGTCGAACTCATATCACTTGGTTGAAAAGAGTTGTTACCAAACAGATTTGTTGTTCCTTTTTACCGTTTGGAATATGAACCAAAGGAATTGTTCCAAGTACGTGACTTATTACAAGTTGGAGGCGTGGGAATACAGACGGAACTAGGTGAACTACGGGTTTAGTTGCTTGGTCTCAACTATACGAAGTTGGTATGATTTTGTATAGCGGCTTAATCCCGAGAGTATTCAGTGGACAAGGTCCGGTGGTTTTTCTACATTTGCGGTTTCCTCGTTAACAAAATCTTGATGTGTCATTTACTTTTATTTTCCGCAATTATAATTGTTGTTATTATAATTTATAGTAAATTACACAAACGTTAATTCCTATTTACTTGATAGTAATCCTATTGTGTTTGGTTAAGTCCGAACCTTTTATCAAGTAAACATACTTCGTTGTTGTATTGTCTCGATCTTGTATCCATAGACGATCACACGAAGTGTGAACTAATTAGTTGTATTGTCTCGACTCAGTCCATGGACAATCACTTTCGGAGAAAGGACTTATAGGTGGAAAAGTTTTAGATTGAGGTATATTTGGGTACCCTCGCCTTTTCAATTGTGATGAAAATTCTCAGGTCTCTGTGATAGGTGTCGTAAAACACCTAATTTTATATATAGTATTTATGCTTTCTTTGCGAGTTTTCTTGTAAATTATGTATCTTATATTGGTTTTGAGTTATCAGGTGTTTTGGAGTCATTTGGAGCAAAAAGAAGTAGAAATAGCTACAAAAGTGAAGTCACAAGTGGAGAAAGGCCAAAGACCAATTGGAACTCGTTCAAAGGACGAGAAGACGAAGGCAATGGCGAAAGAACGGAGTCATTCCGAGTTCGTATGAAGAAGTTATGAGCAAAACAAGAACTTGGAAGACCCGAAGGGCAAAAGGGTCATTTTCTAGGTCAGGTGCTATTGGAACCCCACTGTACGTTAAGGGGAAGTCATCCAGTTAAGGGGTGAACTTTTTCAAAGGGAATGCTAAAGGGAGTCTGGTCTTTTACCTAGGGGGAAACCAGAATTCAAATGCTATTTAAGGCACCCGGTCTATTTACTCAAGGCCATCATCTTCTAACAATTATACTCGGCTTAAAAGAGGTTGAGTTCCACGACCGGTTCCGGCCATTTTCGTGCTGCTGCATTACAACTATTTTCGGTGCTAGGAAGAACACGGATTTGTGTATGAGATTGGCAGGGTTTTGGATATTGTTTGAGCACGACAAAACCAAGAGAGGAAGTGGTTGTGGCTGTTGGTTGATCGGTGATGATCACCATTAATGGTCTGCTCTCGAACTCAGGTAAGAAACGAAAGGTGAGTGGTGGATGGCATTGGCAGTGATGATAAAGAGATGGTGTTGTTGATTATCAAATGAAGTCATTTCTTTGAGAGTACGAAAGCATGGATAACGAAGATGGCGAGAGATGTGATGACCAGGAGATTTATCGACTCTGTGGAAGAAGATGTGAGTCGGGACGGAGATGAGTGATGGGAATCGGTGAGCTAGTAATGATCGAGGCTTGGAGTTGTTTGCTGCTGCTGTGGCTTGGTGGGCTGCTGGAAGAGACGAGATGGAGTTGGAATGAGGATGTTGTGACGCACCGGTGTTGGGCTCGATATCCAGTGAAGCAAGACGGCTTCTGCCATCGGTTTGGTGGTTAATTGGCAGAGAACGATGCCGGCAGACGAGAATGATTGAGTTCGAGTCCGAGTGAGAGAAGAAACGAGACTATCTCGTTTAGGAAGGTTATCAGGGAGATGAGGTTGTGTAAGGAGATATACAGAAGAACGAGTTGAGCATGCATAGAATAGAGAACGAATCGTTTGTCTCGATGGAGAAGAGATCATTGCCATTATCGGCGTGATGGTGCTCGAACCGTAGATGATAATGGCATTAACGGAGCAGCTGTGGTGCTTTTAACGAGAGAATTCAGGGAAATATGAGCTGCTGCATCGTTCTCAATGATGTCAGTGCTCGATGGAGCTTCGTGACGAAGAAGAGAAGGAATGCCGCTATGATTTCGATGAAGTGAT
Source organism: Papaver armeniacum (assembly GCA_023531295.1). Lineage (NCBI taxonomy): Eukaryota > Viridiplantae > Streptophyta > Magnoliopsida > Ranunculales > Papaveraceae > Papaver > Papaver armeniacum. The sequence continues at coordinate 48,161 of JAJJWW010013405.1, forward strand.
GATGCCGCCATTACGGAGATGAAGAGAACCCGAGCTTGGTTGATGAGCAAGTGATCGATGGGAGTTTATGTTGGAGGTAAATGAGGTCTGTAATGAATATGGTGCCGGAGACGAGATAGAATTGAGTTGAACAGGGGATTACGTTAGTGTTTCTGTCATCGATGATGGTTGGAGGTCGACTGCAACCATATGGATTCTCAAGAAGTCGAACGGAGTTTGAAGCTGGTCGTGATGATAACGTACTGCTGCCAGTGATGATGGGATGATGGAGGTTTGAAGATGGGTTCTAGTAAGGAGCTGACGATGAACTAATGAGCTCGATGTTTGCTGTCGATTGAGAAGAACTCGGATCATACAGGGATTAAGGTATGGATGTTCAGCTCGAGGTAAAGAGAATGGTAGAGAGCATAACAGGAGATGGAGAGAAAGATAGATGAGGTTGGCCGAGTCTGAGAATGGACGTAAAGGTTGCATGGCTTTGAGATCCTGATCGAGACAGGAAGGTTTGGATGCTGTCATTTCATGTGATGATGGTTATTAATGGGATCTAGCCGCATCCAATGAAGAATATTTGGGCTGGATTGTTGCAAGCCCATTGGACTGGTTAGAGATTATCACAAGTGGGATGGCCGTGACTTATTTTGGCCAGAGTTTGGCAACCTACTTTGCACGGGGTATGATGCAGAGGACACGGTTTAAGGAGGTGCACTTTCCTATTTTTATTAGGTTTCCTAGTTTCTTCAAGAAGAGGTTACAAAACTCTATATATAGAGAAGCCTAAGCACAATTTGGGATATCTTTTATCTTATTTCTTTTTCTATCTTATTATCTCTACTTTTTCTAGGGTTTACAACCATGAAGTCTTTTCTCTTTCTTCTTGTTATGAACTCCATGAATATGAGTACCTAAGTTTATTATTGGTTATGGAATAGTTGGATTTCACATAATATGATTCTTTGATTCAATATATTAGTTTTGTCTCATAATTATCGTTTGCAATTCTCTGGAAATATTGTTTTATGATTGATTGATTGTTTTGTCAAGTTGCAAATTGGTAGAACTTCTAATCACATCTATTGCTAGTTTAGGGTTTATTATACGTAAAAGTGATATTCCTTGAATACAAGTAGCATAATATGATTATGGTTTGTAGTGATATATTCTTATGATCATATGTGAATCGTAACCTTTGTTAAATTGAATTAGTGCGCTTTCCACGTTCAATTGCTTTGATTGGCCTGATTTCATAGAACTTAACGCATCTAGGAATTAAACTTGATTAGTGCTTTTACACGTTAGGTTGTTCCTTTAGGTAGAATTCATATTCACATCTTTTAATGTGTTTGTTGATGACATGAGGAGGTTTTATGGATATTCTTGCGATCAAGGTATTCTAGGGTCTTTGATAAAAGTTGAGATTAAAAATCAATTCTAGTTATTGTGAAAAGCATGTTAGTGAATGAAAACGAAGTCCTTAACCAATATCTCTTCTATCTTATTTGTTTGCTTATTTGTTTCTTTGCTTTTATATTTGCTTTTATTTTATTTTATTACATAAAATCAGAAAATCCACGGTGTTTTATATAGGAAACCGTAACAATTTGACAACCTAGACCTCTCTGTGGGATCGATCCTTTCTTGCCCTTGCTATATTTATATTTTGAGTAGTAAGAAAGTGTAATTTATATTTGTGTCGGCTGACAACCGGTCACTCTGCCAGCTAGATACGATTCTAAGAAACATGCCATCGTTGAAGGAAATAACCTTGATACACTTTCCAGAGATACTCTTGTTGGGAAGTTAAAGATCTTTGATCATGAGCATACATCCAAGTCTGAAAAGGATATTGCTTTTAAAGCACAAAAGAACACTAAATTACTTGATAAAAATAAAAGTGTTGGCAACTCTGTGGATGATCCTATTAAGACTAAGGCTGCCCGAGCCGAAAAACCGGACCGTGCCGGAACCGGTGGAACCGTACCTGTTTTTTTACCGAACCGAGGAAGGGGGTACAGGTACCGGTCCAAAATCTAAGAACCGAGGCTAGGGAGGTACAGGTACACGACCCTATTCAAGTCCCGTACCGTCCCGTCCCGATTGTACCGAGCAATAATAACCATTAGATTTAGGGATTAATTTGAGTATCTGATGGTGCCGGTATATATAGAAAAAATTAGGGAGGTACTAAGGTTTCTCATTTTCTATTTTTTCCATCGTCTTTGCAGCTCCTCTCTCTTAGAGTTTTCTTCTCAGGGAAGAGTTTTCTTCTCTTCAAGAATCAAGACTTCAACTCCACGAACACCAGTTACACACCACCTCTCGATCCTTTTTGCAGAAGAAGAAATTTCTCTTGTAAGCAGTTTTTTGCTTTTTTTCTTATCCAATTTTACTGATTCCTTAATCCTTATAGTGTTTATTGTTTAATCGTTTGATATGGACTACTGGGTTCATTGATTTTTTTTTTTAATTTGAGCTTGATTTGGTAAGATGCAATCTAGATATGTTGGAAAATGAATGAAAAATCTTACCTTCTTCAATTGAATTTGTTATTATTTTTGAGAATATTGAAATTGATTGCTGCCTCTGCCTCTAATTGATCTGTAACTTTTGTGAATTATGATTTCAGTAATTAAGATTTTTCTTGTTTTTTTCCCTTATGATGCATGAAGGCTTGTAATCAGTTCAAGCTACTTCTTATTTAGTGGTATGATTCGTATGAATTGAAATCATGTTTGTGTATATATTGTTTGTTAGTGATCAATCATGGATGCATCAAGTCCAGCTAGGGTTCAGAACATTATGGCGCCATTTCACTAGGAGAAATGTTGCAGAAGCCACTTGTAATTACTGTGGAAAAACATTTAGGGCTCACATCCGCAAAAATGGAACATCTGCATTGTGTAAGCACTTAAAGAATTGTACCAACATTCTTAATCCTAACATTTAATGCTTAGATTTAGGCTTAGTGGTTTATGTGTAATGTGTACTGCAATGTAATGTGTACTGCAGCTTTACTATTTAGTATTTACTTTGAACTTTGATGTTTTATGTCTTTAATCTTTATGAACAATTTGTAGTATTTAACTTTATAAATTATATGTATGAAATTCACTTTTATTTTCAGTTCTTATTTTATTTGTGGTATTCTTTGTGGTTTTGGTGGTTTTAATATTTGATTAGTAGCTTAGTACATTGTGTTTGTGTATATGTAGTATATACAGTGTACTTATGTTTATGTATATTTGTGATTTCTCAGTGATCAATCATGGATGCATCAAGTCAAGCTGCTACACCTACTTCAGATGCTACACCTACACCTTCTATAGATACAATTATTGGATCTTCTATCCAACCAACAGATAGATCGGAGAGCCAGAGACAGTAGCAACGTATGTAGAAGCTACTTCTACTCAAATGGGTGGTAAGACAACATCTGATATTTGGAAACATTTCACTAGGAAAAATGTTCAAGAAGCTGATTGTAATTACTGCAACAAGACAATTAAGGCTCATACTGGAAGGAATGGTATAAGTGGAATGTGGAAGCACTTTAACAGATACAATAAGAATCCTAACAAGCTGAAGCCAAAAGGACAACAAACTCTGACATTAAAACCTTCAACACTGGGTGAGCAAGAAGGTCAGTTAGTCTCTACTATTTTCAGTTAATAAAAATGTAAAAGGGAAGTTGTTGAGTTTATTATAATTGATGAGATGTCCTTTAGAGCAGTTGAGGGTGAAGGGTTTAGGATATTGGTGCATGTCTTAGAGCCTATATTTGTTGTACCAAGTAGAATGACTGTTTACAGATGTTTATTAGAAATGTATATGGATGAGAAAGATAAGTTGAAAAATTACTTTAAGTCAAGCAAGCAGAGGGTTAGTTTGACAACAAACACATGGACTTCACCAAATAATTTCAACTACATCTTTGTAACATTTCATTTTATTGATCAACATTGGAATTTAGAAAAGAGAATTATTATGTTTTCTGAGGTTAGTGTTCACAAAGGAATTGATATTGGTGAGATGTTGGAGAAGTGCTTGTCAGATTGGGCGCTTAAAGATATTTTTTATGTCACTTTGGATAATGCTAGTTCCAACAAGGTTGCAATGGATTATTTGACCGCTAGTATATGATTTATTTATTTTTACTTTCTAGTTAGAAACTTAGAATTGTGTTTGTTAGTTATTACTTTGAACAAAAATCTAATACTTGTACCAATCTACATCTTTTCAGGTAAGGTGTGCAGCTCATGTACTTGCACTTGTTGTAAAAGATGTTGTAAGGGTCTACAACAAATCAATTGCAAGAATCAGGTCAGTTGTCAAGTATATAAAGGGTTCTCCAGCTAGGTTGTCTAAGCTTAGGCAATGTGCAAATTTAGTTGGAATAGAGTCTAAGATAGCATTGATATTAGATGTTAAGACTAGATGGAACAACACATTCTTGATGCTAGAGTCTGTACAAGTGTATGAAAGAGCTTTCATTAGGTTAGAAAGGTATGATGGGGAATATCAAAAGTTGTTTTATTTCCCTAAAGACAGTGAGAAAGATTTACCCAATGCTAATGATTTTAATATTGATGTTAATGTTGGTGAAGAAGAAGAAGAAGAACTTGATGTGAAAGGCAAGAAGAAGGCACAAAAGAAGAACAAGAAGAAGGCAATAGTGAAGAAACCCGCTCCATGTCAAGAGGACTGGATATTTGCCAGAGGCCTTGTGAAATGTTTGAAGGTATTCTTTGATGCCACTGTTGCATTTTCAGCCTCAACTAAGGTAACAACACATACATTCGTATGGCAATTAGTTCTCATTTATGAACAACTAGTTGAGTTTAGAGATAATGTAGATGAAGATCCTTTTATTGCAACTATGTCTTCCAAAATGTTTAAGAAGTATAACAAATATTGGGGTGATTATGCAAAGATGAACTCTACAACTTTTTGGCCATGTTGTTGGATCCTAGAGAGAAAGAAAAAGGACTAGAATTTTCTCTTGAGTGTTTGTATGGGAAGAAGTCTTCAAAGGTTGAACTTGTTATGAGAAGTGTGTTATTGGATTTTAAGATTCTATTTGAAAAATATAAGGATGTGTATTCAGTTCATGAGGAGGAGTCAAGTACTTCTATGCAGGGACAAGCCAAATCAGTGTTAAGTAAACTAGGGGTGGGGCCAAGTAGTATGAAAGAGTTGATGTCAAGGAGTAAGAGGCATAAGAGCAACCCAAATGATGATGTGGGAAAAACAGAGTTGGATAGTTATTTCATACACAAGTTTGAAGAAGGTGAAGGAGAAAATGGTGATGATGAGGAGTTTGACTTATTGGGTTGGTGGAAGACCAACAGTAACAAGTATAAGATACTTGCACATATGGCTAAGGACATACTAGCCATTCCTTTGTCTTCTGTTGCCTCTGAATCTGCTTTTAGCATAGGAAAGCGAGTGTTAAGTCCTTGTAGAAGCTCTTTATCTACAAGGACAGTTGAGGCATTGCTTTGCACACAAAGCTGGCTAAGGAAGCCAATACAACTTGATCTTCAATGTGACTACATACCAGATGATGATGCTGAAGTTAAAGAGGGTAAAATATACATATTATATTCATTCCAATCTTTTTACTTGTTACTTTTTTTTTTAGTAATAGACTTATAGTTACTAACTGGCTAACTGCTATAACTTGTTTTTGCAGTGTTACTTGGTCATATCAACAATAATGCCACCACCCGTGCTGCTGCCATGGAATAGATTTTCAAGACTTTGTATTTGCCACCAGTGCTACTTGTTACTTTTGCCACCAGTAAGATTATTGTATGTGTGTGTCTGTCAGTCTGTGTGCTTTTGTTACTTGTTACTTTTTTCAGATTTTCAAGACTTTGTATTTGGCACTTTTCTTTGCTAGTATTATTGCTACTTGTTAGTTGTTACGTATTGTGCTTTGAGATATTTCTTAATATATTGTTGCTCAGTAAAACATATTCTTAACAAAAGAAAAATTGTCCGGAAAACTGACAGGAAAATCTGTCTGGAATTCTGATAGAAAGCACCGACTGGTACCGGAACCGTGCCTAGTACTGTACTTGTCCCGAATGGTACCGGAACCGAGGACACAGGTACAGGTACCGGTCCAAAATCTAAGAACCGAGACGTACAGGTACTCGGCCCCGCCAAGAACCGAGCCGAACCGTACCGTGCAGCAACCTTAATTGAGACTGATTCTTCAGATGAGGATCTTGAAAATTCAGGCTCTCTGATCACAAGACAGTTTAGAGATCTTCTTTTGAAGAGAAGTAAACGGTTTACCAGAGATAAACCCAGATCACCGAGATAAACCTCATGATCGTGCCCCTCCTAAAAATAGGGACACTGTCGACACTGATGATGAAGATATGCCACAGTGCTTCAAGTGTAAAGGTTTTGGTCATTTTGCTAATGAGTGTCCAAATCGTAAAAATACACTGGTAGCAAATGTATTGCTGCAACTCTCAATGAAATGTCTGATCACTATGATTCAAATGAAGATGAAAAATCAAGTGTTGCACTCCTTGGCGAAAATATTAATTTTGATAATTGTAACAATACGTACATCATTCTTCCTAGAGAAACTTCTTCGACCACTTTGGAGGATAAAATGGATTTTACTCTATCTACTGAAAATTCTATCTCACATGCATGTTTCAGGTACTTTAATTTGTTTAGCAGCATGCTCGGCTATGGTACCTGAACCGTCCTCCATATTGACATATTCTTATTGTACTTTTAAGGGTCATGAACTCTCAAATTTTTTTCAAGTACAAACGTAAAATAAAATATATCAACAAACTTCAACGAAGAGCAAGTCGATTAGCAAACAAACTTAAACTTGTTCTGAAGTCGAATCCATTTGAGGTATGTAAACTTAACTCATCTCCGAAGAAGTTAATTTCCAAAGTAAAAGTTAGACCTCTACAGAAAAGAACTAGGTGTAAACGCTTTATGAAAAAGGGAACTGAGAATTCCATACAAAAATCACATGGTTAATAGATTATTGTTCACCCTAACACATCCTAATTGTGTTGAAAGTGCATCTTGTCTCATGTCCGAATTTAAAGAGATAGGAGTCCCGCACAATCGGGTTATAGGAAAAGAAAATTTCTTTATTATTTTTTTTTGTTGGAATTCTGTTAATATTTTCATGGTATTGAAAAGGTTTACCTTGTTTGATTAGTAAAAGAGGGTTAAAATCGATAATTCTACCTTTTTTAGGGTTGAGAGTTGTTCGTACGTGAATCCTACTTACTCTGTATATAAGTTCCATAACCCTATATTCGTTTTCCTTCCCTGAAAACTCTTTTTATCAAAAGATTGCTTGTGGAAAAGGTAATTATCTCATTCCTCTGCAACTTTGAAGAGAAAAAGAAAGAATATGAAGAAACCAAGGGCTAATCCCTCAAATCTTCAGAAGTTATGCGGTCTTCTTGAAGAGTTGAAAGAAACAAGGATGGAGATGCAGCATATAAAGGCTATTGTTCTAAGATCTCTTGAAGCCATGGTTCGGCATTAGTCAAGAAGGTTTGTTGGAATTGACTCCTTTTTTATGAACCTTATGTTCCAATGTCAAGGAGTTCGGGGACGATAAATAATTTTTCAAGAATCTTAATATCTAGGAATCTTCTTATGAGAATTTATTCTTGTGTTTAAGAAGGATAACTAGGGTTTGGAATAGCAAATATTGTGATTACACATAGCTATTGCCAACGATTTTCATCTTGCAATGTTTTAGATATATTTATTTAAATTCTAAGTTATTTGGAAGATGATTTTGCAGTATTAATCTTTATTGGTTTTATATATTGCAAAAATATTTTATGGGATATGTGTGTTTACGTCTGTGAACTATGATTATCTCATATATGTCAAAGTCAAAAGTTAAGTCTATTTTATCTTTATGCAAATATTAATAAAAGATAGAATGAACTTTATGCAAATATTATCAAAAGTTAAGTCTATTATGGCTCCAAATGAATGATCTCTTCTTCTTTTTTTTGCTCCAAATGACTTCAAAACACCTATAAACTCATAAGCAAACATAAGATATATAATTTACAAGAATACTAGAAAAGAAAGCATAAACAGTAGATAAATATTAAGGTGTTTTAGACATCTATCAGTTTATCTTTTGAACTTCGTAAATGCGACATCGACATAATCTATGTAACTTCTTACTTGATTGTGAAAAAGTGGGGGTACAACAACCTCACCCAATAATTCGCTTAGCAATCTGTATGTACTGACTCCAATATACTTTTAAGAGAATCAACTAGACAGTCAGACTCAATCTTAATAAAAAGTATATCAAAGAGTTATATCTCAATTTCTCGATTCAATACTTACTCAAGCAAATAGAAATCTGCGAGCCAAATTGAATACAAGAGAAATTAACTTGAACGGTACCAAAGACCAATGTTCAAGTATCAATCAATTTCAATCAACAACCGAAAGTCGGATTTCCTAATTGATTGATTCAACGCACAACCTGTGATATTTCAATTATATAACAAAATATAATGCGGAAAGAAATAAATACGAGATACTGGAAGTATTGTTAATGAGGAAACCACAAATGCAGAAAACCCCAGGACCTAGTCCAGATTGAACACACACTGTATTAAGCCGCTACAGACACTAGCCTACTACAAAACTAACTTTGGTATGGACTTTAGTTGAACCCCAATCAATATCACACTGATCCAAGGTACAGTTGCGCTCCTTACGTCTCTGATCCCGGCAGGATACTACGCACTTGATTCCCTTAGCTGATCTCACCCACAACTAAGAGTTGCTACGACCCAAAGTCGAAGACTTTAATAAATAAATCTTTATCACACAGAAAAGTCTACAGGAATAGATAAATCTGTCTCCCACAGAAATACCTACGAGTTTTGTTCCGTCTTTTGATAAATCAAGGTGAACATGAACCAATTGATAACCCGTACTTATATTCCCGAAGAACAACCTAGAATTATCAATCACCTCACAATAATCTTAATCGACTAGCGAAACAAGATATTGTGAAATTAGAAACGATGAGATGAAGGTGTTTGTGACTACTTTTCTATCTTGCCTATCGGAGAAATTAATCTCAAGCCAATCTTACGATTGTACTCAATACGATAGAAATAACAAGATCAGATCACGCAATTACAGAGAAAATAGTTGGGTCTGGCTTCACAATCCCAATGAAGTCTTCAAGTCGTTGACCTACAGGGTCTCGATAGAAACCTAAGGTTAAAGGAGAATTAACTCTAGCTTATACAACTAGTATCACACAGGAGGTGTGGGGATTAGGTTTCCCAGTTGCAAGAGTTCTCCTTTATATAGTCTTCCAAATCATGGTTTGCAATCTAAGTTACCTTGGTAACAAAGCATTCAATATTCACCATTAGATGAAAACCTGATTTGATTCAAGCTAATATCTTTAAACCATTAGATCGAACTTAGCTTGTTATACATAAATGAAATGCACGTTCACTTAGGTTTGTGTTACCGTACCTAAATGTGTACACCTAGTTGGTTCAACAGTAGTTAACCAAATGGTTAGCCATATGAGCACTTTCATATCAACCATATTCATCTTCACCATAACTAGTTCAAATGACTCAAAAGAACTAGTTAGAGAGTTGTTCAATTGCTTAAATCTCATAGAAGTATACAAGACACAATCGAAGCAAAAACGACTTTGATTCACTCGAATCAATTCATGAACTTTATAGCCAAGGGTTTCAAATATGCATTCCTTAGTTTATATAAGTTTAAGTTCACGAATAAACCGTTTTTAGAAAATAACCTACTCAAGTATGCATACCAATACGCATACTTTAGTTCAGGCTATCCTGAGCAGCAAAGTACGCATACTTTGGTTCAAGGATTTTGGACTTACATACGTCAGTTCACATACAATGTTTATATCCATTCAAGGTTATATATTCTAAACTCTCATTTCAATCATTGAAACATTCTTAGAGGATGTTAAATAGAGGTTACTCATGCACTATTCTTCATCAAAGCAATTTTCAAGATACTGAAATAATCAACATGACTTTCGTCACTTGTAAAGATGAACTTGGCCAAAGCAAAAGATTACCAACACATATTTCGAGAAATAGATAAGCGAGATAAACTCAGCTCGAAATAGCAAATGTGTATAATCGAAGTCTATATAGCAATACGACTTTTGTCTCAAGATAGGAGATAGAGTAGATAGACTTTTGAGTGATAGATAAGTTCAAGTCTCCACATACCTTTTAGTCGATGAAGTTTCACCAGTTCCTTGAGTAGTTCTTCGTCTTTATATGATGATCGCCGTGGAGTCTAGAGCTCAACTACACTTTCTATCCTAGTCCGAGACTTAGCTATAAGTAGACTAGAAATCAAGACTTATAGTTTTGGCAACTAAACTTGACAAACAAGATTGAGATAGCAACGCTTGCGAGTTCGACAAAGCAGTGCTCTAACAATCTCACCCTTTGTCAATTTTAGTGACAAAACTATTAATATATATGGAATACAAAATAAACAAACTTTGCAGCTTCTCTTCCACATGCATGATCTCATTGGTTATTCAATATTACTCGAAATCTTCGTCACTTCCAAGTACTCCAATGATTCCAAAGGTTGTAAGGTTAGTATCATCGTTGTTGAAAATCCATAGCCATAACAATGAGAAAACAAAAGCTCTCAATCATTGTTACAGTGTCATAGTATTATTACACAGCATCAAAGTTCAATTGTATCACAACTTCGACAACAATACTATGGTGATATGTATCACCCCCCCTTAGTCAATACTCCATCTCACATGGAAGCCACTCCCCCTTACATAATGATCCGAAAACCATATGTATTTGTAGTGTGAACTACACATTAATTCTCCCCCTTTTTGTCAATAAAATTGGCAAAGGTTCGAAAACTAGTTGGATCCTAATGAAATTTCCATAGAGACACTTCATGACCAAAAGAAAGCACATATCAACTTTTTAGATGCAATATATAGCCGAAGCTAAATGCATTTATCAAGGAGTTTATAAAGACACAAGAGAACCCCTATAATATTCCACAGCCGCACTCCCCACAAAGATTTGGCAATTAAGCACAAGTTCAATTAAGAACTCTCCCCCATAAAATGTCATTCTCGAAAGAACAACAAGAGCGACCTTACTTTCACAAGAAAAGAAGGATTTCTTTGGAAAACACAAATCATATAAGAATATGAATTCGAATCCAAATTACTCAATTAAATTAACCACAAGATAACCCATGATTATTTAATCGGAAATGCTCAACATAAGAAAACTTACGGAGCTGCACAGTATATACATAAAAATATGGATCAAGGAAGATCAATACTGCGGAATAGATAAGGATTCATTCTATTTTCCATCACTATTTGCATAATGACATACAATAGATATAATCCTTGTAAACAAAAGTTTTATCCTTTCTTCCATCAAATTATGACATAAAAGGCTTTAACTTTTGTAATGTCAAAAGTTCATTCTATCTTTTATCAATACTTTCATACCGACATAATAGAGATAACTTTTGACCATATATGGGAAAATCATAGTTCATGGAGGCAAACACACATATCCCATAACATATTGCAATATATAAAACCATAAAGATTATCTTTGCAAAAATCATCTTCCAAACAAACTTTAGAATTTAAATAAATAAATCTAAAAACATTGAAGATGAAAAACGTTGGACATAGATATGTGTAATCACAATAATGGCTATTCCAAACTCTAGTTATTCTTCTTAAAACACAAGAATAAAATTCTCATAAGAAGTTTTCTAGACATTGAGACCTCTGAAAATTCTTATCGTCCCTGAACTCTTTGTCGTCAACAACCATGGGAACATATGGTTCGTGAAAGAAGGAGTTAATTCCAACAAACCTTCTAGGCTGAAGATGTCGAACCAGGGCCTTCTGAATTTCAAGAGTTCTCAAAACGCAAGCCTTTATTTGTTGAATCTTTTTTCTTGTTTCCTTCAACTCTTCATGAACATCAGAAAACTTCTGAGCATTTGAAGGAACATCTCTTGGCTTCCTCACATTCCTTCTTCTTTTTTTTTTCAAAGTTGGAGGTAACGTAGATCTTTTTTTCTTCCTTCGTGATTGATGGCTTAACAATCATATTAACATCTTTTGCATCAGAAGACATGATGCTTGGAATATCCATAAGATTACAGATTTGTGAGAGGAAATCACAATTTAACCTCAATAAGCAGTCTTAAGTTAAAAATAGTTTCAGAGAAGGAAAAACAAGAATGTAGGGTTACTGAACCTTTATACACTCAAAGGATTCACGTACGCACAACTCATACCATATAAAAGGAAGAATTGTCAATTTTAACCCTCTTTTATTGATTAACCAGGGAGGACCTTTCCAATATATATTAGATATCAAAAGAGGCATGAATTTCAGACTTTACAATGCTCTTAGAGCAAAGACAAATAAAAGAAAATCAAAACAACTAAAGATTTTTTTTTTCTTCTTAAAGCCTGAGGTATGCAAAATCTTGTCTCTTTTAATCAGGCACATGAGACAAGATGCACTGACCATCAAAATTTAAGTTGTGCTGGGATGAACAATAATCTGTCCACCATATCCTTTTCGATCGGAATTCATAGAACCCTGTTTCTCATAGTTTTTAGAACAAAACTTTCTTTCTAATGATCTTATATTATCCTTGGAAACTAACTTCTTTGACAAAGATAAAATCTTACATACCTTAGCGATCTTTTGAACAAGTTTAAGCTTGTTTGCTAATCGATTTGCTCTTCGTTGAAGTTTGTTGACATGTCTCAATTTGTGTTTGAACTTGTAAAACTTTGAAAGTTCATGCCCCTTGAGCGAACAATATGAACATGTCAACCTGGAATATGATTCAGGAATCCGAGATGTGCAAGCGGCTAGACACAAGGTAGATCCTGAAAAATCAGACAAAGAGCTTCCAATAGAAAAGTCAATTTTTTTTCCAGATTGGTTGGTTTTTCTTCTAAAAGAATATCAAGATTGATGTATGTATTGCTATAATTATCAAAATCAATATTTTCACAAAGAAGTGCAACACTTGATTTTTCGTCTTCATTAGAGTCATAGTTGTCAGACATTTCATCAAGAGTTGCAGCAAGACCTTTGTTCCCAGTGTATTTCTTTCGATTTGGAAACTCATTAGCAAAATGACCAAAACCTTTACACTTAAAGCACTGAGGCATATCCTCGTCATCAGTTTCATCATTATCCCTATTTTTAGGAGGAACACGATTATGGGGTTTATCTGATGACCTGGATTTATCTCTGGAGAACCGTTTACTTCTCTTCAAAAGAAGATCTCTAAACTGTCTTGTGATCAACGAGACTGACTTGTCAAGATCTTCATCTGATGAATCAGCCTCATAAAGATCATCTTTAGAGATGCAAACACTTTTACTTTTATCAAGTAATTTAGTGTTCTTTTGTGCTTTGAATGCAACATCCTTTCTAGATTTGGATGTATGCTCATGATCAAAGATCTTTAATTTCCCAACTAGAGTATTCCTGGAAAGAGTATCAAGGTTATTTCCCTCAACGATGGCATGCTTCTTAGAATCATATCTAGATAGCAGCGATCTGAGAATTTTAATCACAGTGTCCTTTTTAGGAATGGTCTTACCCAATGCAAAAGATGCATTGACAATTTCAGATACTTTGTGATTAAACTCATCAAATGTTTCTTCATCTGCCATACGAAGGTTTTCCCAATCAGAATTTAGGTTTTGAAGCCTAGCTTCTTTTTCACAGGTATTCACTTCAAATACGGTTTCTAATATATCCCAGGCAGCTTTAGACTTTAAGCACGTAGTCACATGATGCTGAAGATATGGGGTAATGGCATGTATGATAGCATTTAAGCCGTCAGAATTTTGCTTTGCAACAAGAATTTCTTCTGGAGTTATCTACCAATATCCTTAGGTCTAGACACATCGCCTTCTGTATCAACCGGAGGAGTATAGCTATTAACAACACGTACCCATGTTTGAAAATCACGAGCTTGAAGAAAAGCACGCATAGAGATTTTCCACCACAAGTAGTTAGAGCCATCGAAGACTGGCGGTACGTTTATGGAGATAAAATTTCTGTCCATAGAGTCAGATCGCTACAAACACAGACTTTTGAGGTCTTTAAACGTGTTTGCCTGCTCTGATACCAATTGAAAAAATGGGGGTACAACAACCTCCCCTAATAATTCGCTTAGCAATCTGTATGGACTAAGGCCAATATATTTTTAAGAGAGTCAACTAGACAGTCAGACTCAATCTTAATAAAAAGTATATCAAAGAGTTATATCTCAATTTCTCGATTCAATACTTACTCAAGCAAATAGAAATCTGCGAGTCAAATTGAATACAAGAAATTAACTTGAACGGTACCAAAGACCAATGTTCAAGTATCAATCAATTTCAATCAACAACCAAAGGTCGGATTTCCTAATTGATTGATTCAACGCACAACCTGTGATATTTCAATTATATAACAAAATATAATGCGGAAAAGAAATAACACAGGCGCTTGAAGTTTTGTTAACAAGGAAACCGCAAATGCGAGAAAAACCCGGGACCTAGTCAGATTGAACACACACTGTATTAAGCCGCTACAGACACTAGCCTACTACAAACTAACCGGTCAGGGTGTAGTTGAACCCCAATCAATATCACACCGATCCAAGGTAGGTTGCGCTCCTTACGTCTCTCGATCCCGGCAGGATACTACGCACTTGATTCCCTTAGCTGATCTCACCCACAACTAAGAGTTGCTACGACCCAAAGTCGAAGACTTTAATAAAAAAATTTGTATCACATAGAAAAGTATACAGGAATAGATAAATCTGTCTCCCACAGAAATACCTACGAGTTTTGTTTTGTCTTTTGATAAATCAAGGTGAATAGGAACCAATTGATAACCCGGTCTTATATTCCCGAAGAACAGTCTAGAATTATCAATCACCTCACAATAATCTTAATCGACTAGCGAAACAAGATATTGTGGAATAACAAACGATGAGACGAAGGTGTTTGTGACTACTTTTCTATCTTGCATATCGGAGAAATTAATCTCAAGCCAATCTTACGATTGTACTCCATACGATAGAAACAGTAAGATCAGATCACGCCACTACAGAGAAAATAGTTGGGTCTGGCTTCATAATCCCAATGAAGTCTTCAAGTCGTTAACCTACAGGGTCTCGGTAGAAACCTAAGTTTAAAGGAGAATCAACTCTCGATTATACAACTAGTATCACACAGGAGGTGTGGGGATTAGGTTTCCCAATGGCTAGAGTTTCTCCTTTATATAGTCTTCCAAATCAGGGTTTGCAATCTAAGTTACCTTGGTAACAAAGCAGTCAATATTCACCGTTAGATGAAAACTTTATTAGATTCAAGCTAATATCTTTCAACCGTTAGATCGAACTTAGCTTGTTATACATAAATGAAATGCACGTTCACTTAGGTTTGTGTTACCGTACCTAAGCGTGTACACCTAGTTGGTTCAATGATGTAGTTAACCAAATGGTTAGCCATATGAGCACTTTCATATCAACCATATTCATCTTCACCATAACTAGTTCAAATGACTCAAAAGAACTAGTTAGAGAGTTGTTCAATTGCTTAAATCTCATAGAAGTATACAAGACACAATCGAAGCAAAAACGATTTTGATTCACTCGAATCAATTCATGAACTTTATAGCCAAGGGTTTCAAATATGCATTCCTTAGTTTATATAAGTTTAAGTTCACGAATAAACCGTTTTTAGAAAATAACCTACTCAAGTATGCATACCAATACGCATACTTTAGTTCAGGCTATCCTGAGCAGCAAAGTACGCATACTTTGGTTCAAGGATTTTGGACTTACATACGTCAGTTCACATACAATGTTTATATCCATTCAAGGTTATATATTCTAAACTCTCATTTCAATCATTGAAACATTCTTAGAGGATGTTAAATAGAGGTTACTCATGCACTATTCTTCATCAAAGCAATTTTCAAGATACTGAAATAATCAACATGACTTTCGTCACTTGTAAAGATGAACTTGGCCAAAGCGAAAGCTTACCAACACATATTTCGAGAAATAGATAAGCGAGATAAACTTGGCTCGAAATAGCAAATGTGTATAATCGAAGTCTATATAGCAATACGACTTTTGTCTCAAGATAGGAGATAAAGTGGATAGACTTTTGAGTGATTGATAAGTTCAAGTCTCCACATACCTTTTAGTCGATGAAGTTCCACCAGTTCCTTGAGTAGTTCTTCGTCTTTGTATGATGATCGTCGTGGAGTCTAGAGCTCAACTACACTTTCTATCCTAGTCCGAGACTTAGCTATAAGTAAACTAGAAATCAAGATTTATAGTTTTAACAACTAAACTTGACAAACAAGCTTGAGATAGCAACGCTTGCGAGTTCGACCGAGCAGTGCTCTAACAAATTATGTATTGGATATATGTGTGATTTTATCATAGGGGATTATGTTTGATTACATATGTTTAAAGGAAGTACATATACAAAACTTCTTTCGTAATAGAAAAGAAATCAATAGGCGTCTTGCTTCGATTTTCAATGAAGATCTATTGGATGACCAATTCGAACTTAGGTGAACTTTGTTAAAAACGATCTTGACTTATGTTGAGAGTTATAGTAGAACCGATCTTTACCTAGTTTGGTATACACGGTAGAACCGATCTTGATTTATGTTGAGATTCTTGGTAGAACCGTTCCTTACCTATATTAGGATACATGGTAGAACCGATTCTAGCTTTTGTATGGAGTCTTGGTAGAACCGATCCTTACCTATATTGGAAGTCATGGTAGAACCGATCCTAACTTATGTTGGGAGTCTTGGTAGAACTAATCCCTTTCTATACTTGGAGAATTGGTAGAACCAATCTTAAACTATGTTATGAGTCATGGTAGAACCGGTCTCAAGAGCAAAACCAATTTCCAGCATTCTACTTACGGTTCTGTGTGTGTTTGAAATTAGGGTTTGCCAAATAGGAAAGCTCCATATGTCGACATAATTCGAATATGAATATAATTCTTATCTTTTATTGTTCAAAGATATTCCTTGATACTCAAGGTGATCCCAATCAAAATATTGTGAATCTTTTAATTAAGATTTTCGATTATATGTTTTTAATTTTCCAGTAAATCAAAACATATCTCTTGGAAAGTTATATTAGTTAAGTGCTAAACTAATATTAGATATTTTCTAATGAGAGATTTTGGAATTATAGGTTGGATATTAGTTGGAAATATGAAACCGAAATTAGGTACTTATTGCATATCTTGAGAATATTTTTGATTTTGGAATTTCCTTGTTGTCCAAACAACCTTGGTATATAAATAGTTGAGTTTGCATTTTTGAAAACTATCCTAAGAGCTAGGAAAACTTCATTTGTGTTGTTTCTGGTGGAGCCGTCTATCCGGAGAGGAAAGTACCCTAATTAGGCGAAATCTCTTACGACCGCTCGTTTAAAGACTTTTGTGGGATCAAGAAGATCCACGAGTACCATTGATGGGAAACTAGATAATTGCATTGTTATTTTAGTTTTCGATTATTGATTTGATTTACTAACTGTTGTTGAAACTCTGATTGCACCTAGTTTGATTATTCTTGAGAGCCTTCTCTTCTGACATAAGGGTCGCTCAAACTAGATCAAAGTATTCACGAGATCTTTAGAACTGTTTTTAGATTTAAAGACATCTTGTGATCATCCATCGTTAACAGACTACGTTCAATGTGTGATCGATCATAAGTGGATTCAAGTTTGTGGTGTGTAGGTACAAAAAAAGGCAATTGAAGATTTGAAGACAAGAAGATATTTTTCTTATTGGTTTTCGTATCTCATGATTTGTGAACACGTCTTGATTGGCTGGGATCTGACTTAAATTAAATTTATCTTTTATAGATTTTTTCATATAGTCATATTGATCGACAACTATCATTTGGTGGTATTTTTTAATATCCGAATCGGATAGTTGTGAATCCGAATCTAAGTTACCGATTTGGATTGATCTTACCCGACAAAGGAGTTTACTAGTTTAAACGGAAGAGCCTTTGTCAAAACTCTTTTCTTAAAAGATTATTGAAGTATTTACCAAAAGGAGTTGAGTGCTTAAGACTTTACATTAGTAAATCAACTCAAGAAAATGATTTTTGTCTTGGGATTCACGTGCGTTGATCAGACGGTTGTAGGCGTAGGGATGCTGAGGGAACTAATTAACTAGGGGTAGATTACTTGGTCTCAACTATACGAAGTTGGCTTTGTTCTTTGTATAACGTCTTAATTCTGAGAGTATTCAAAACTGGACTAGGTCCCGAAATTTTTCTGCATTTGCAGTTTCTTCGTTAACAAAATCTTATTGTGTGATTTATTTTTACCAGCATGTTAATCCTAATCACTTGATATTGATCCTCTAGCCAATCGGTTTTGGACCGTAAATATTATCAAGTGAATATCTTTAAGTTGTATTATCTCGACCTTGTCTAAAGACGATCACTTAAGATATCAGACTTATAGGTTGAAACGAAAAAGTGTAGTGTATTTGGGTATCCTTATAATTTCAAAGAGGAAATCGAATCTGATTATCTGTTAGAGGAAGATTGTAATCAAAATTCTTTACTTAGGTTGAAGCAACTCTTAGGATGTAAAGGACGTCAACTAAGGGAACCAATTGCGCTTGCGAGGTTCAAGATATGTAAGGAGCACAACGAATTGCTTGGACGGTTAATTCGATCTCCATTGCATTCAAGTATGAAGTTTGATAGTAGGCTAGTGTCTGTAGCTTCTTAATACAGCGTGGTGTTCAAAGCTGGATGAGGTTCAGGGGTTTTTCTGCAGATGCAGTTCTCCTCGTTAACAAAACTTCTGGTGTCATGTATTTTTTCTTTTTCCACATTATATTATTTTATCTTTATAACTGGAATAACACAAGTAGTATGTAATCAATCTAGGTAGTTTAAGTCATTTTTAATTGTGATCAATAACGATACTTCTTGTTGAATTCGTATCCTGAAAGATAGATTACAAGTTTCATACCTGTCAGAATTCGGATGATCTTGATTTGGATACAACTACATTGATCTTGGATATTGATTTATGAGATTGTCCAAGAACTCTTATACAGAATCAGGTTCACGACCTTATCATCCTAAACATATTGATTATGGAAGAGAAATAGAAAAAATCTATATATATATATTGTTCAAGGATCTTTAATCTATATCTACTTGCAATTGTATTAGGTTTTGTCCATATATGTTGCAGAACAAAAAAGTTGGTGGTCTACTTGGTACCCTCTCAATTTTATTTGGTAACAGAGCCAACAAGCACCATAGACCTAATAAGTATGTGTTTCTATTGTTCCTAAAAAGTACTATCCTAATGCGTAACTTCTTTGAGAGGCTTGTCTCGTTCACATGGAACGTACACCTCAATACCTTAACGATTCTTCCGAGTTTTTTTTTTATCTAAGGGATCAACTGATCGTTTATCCCCTATGGATGCTCTTAACTCAACTAAGGTTCCTTATCTAATAGTTGATGGAAAATAATCTAAAGGAAAAAAGAAAAGTTCTCATATAAAGGGAAAAAGTAGAGAATCTATCAGTTAAGAATATTAGGTTTTGTTGTCTTAAAATATTGTCTCACAATATTTCTAAGGAATACAATAAACGATGGTCTGTAGACGAAGATCTCTTTAAATCCATTAAAGATACTCTTAAACTCTTGCAATATCTTGCCTTGATCAAGAACAAAGTTAAATCCTTGCAAAGTTCCGAGTCTTCCGACTCTAAACCAGCTATCATTGTGGGCTTATTGGACATGTTAAAAAGAATGCAAATATATTGACTACTCCAATTAGTTATAAAACTCAATTGATTGATCACATGTTTAAAAGAAATGGAACTGAATGGAGGATATCAAGAAGGATCAAGAAATTTCACCTAATTAGTCATGCTCCAAGCACGAGAGACGAAGACTATCATTATGATATGGTTCGTGAGCATATCCTTGCCCATCCAACTCCTCAGTAACAAGATTTTGGCGTCACCCCATCATGTACACAGCTCGAGATGGGGAAGTACCATATAAGTAATTCTATTTTTTTGTGCTTATTTTGGTTAATTGTGATATCTCGGTTTTATATCTTATAAGGTGTCCCAAGTGGGATCTGAGTATTTCCTGATACTCTACACTGGATAATAAATAATCTGATTTCTTTCTAGTAGTGAAGACATTAAAAGATCTATATTCTCATGTTGGGCCTTGCTCCACAAAGATGTGATGCTACGATGTAAATTCCTATATGGTGTCATGTTTGTCTCCTATGCATGTATTTGAAAGAAAAAGTCAATACAAATTTGGTGCCACCACATCACTTATAGTGAGTCCAGAATGTATTGAATCGATGTGGATATCAACAGATTATATGCTCTTAGAAAATCATTCTTCCTTCCTATCCGACCTCTAGGCAAGAGACGAGAACATGATCCATGGGAATATTTAATAACTAGCCAAGATTACTACTATTAGATATTTATTTAATCATCATGTTGATATTTAAACTTAAGTTTTGTTTGAAAGAAAATCGACCACCTTAACGTTATCCCCGTCATTTATAAGAAATATTTAGGTAACGCAGTTCATCTCGGTAAAATAAATATTCTTGTCGGGTTATGCACCAATTTTATATCACAATTTTGATTGAGTTTTGCTCATCAGTTAAGACTTTGATAGCATCTAAATTGTTCGTATCGATTTTTGTCGAGAAGAGTTTCATAAAAAATGGTGCTTTTGAAATTATTAGATGGTTTTGCTATTTTCCTCAAAATAGCTATCCATTCCGTAACAAGTTGCACTTTTTATATTTTTGGAGTTGATTTTCTACAATCTTGATACCATCTTTCTTGGAATCAAGTTTATTCTTCAAGGAGGGTGTCAATTAGCCTCTTCCAAGTAAGTTCGTCCTTCTTCTCCTTCTGAATTTACTATTTTAGGTTATTTGGTGTTTGGTATTCAGATTTTGTCCTAAGTTAGTGTTTTGTATAATATTTGTCCAACTTTGCTTTTGGTACTTGAAAGTAACGTTGACTGTCTTTAACTATTTTGACCAACTTTTTAATTAATTTTGTAGAATAAAATGTTGAGTTTACCTCTGTACCCCTAAAGTGGGCCTTATAATCAATGGATTTAATAAAACTATATATAGCCTACGTTAAGAGATATTTCTTGTGCTCTTATATTTCCTCCAACTCTACATATCAGGATTTAGGGAAACCAATTACAGCGTAACTTCTTTAAAATAATACTCGATAATGTAATATTCTCGTTAAAATAATAAAATTTCCTAGTAACGACTCGGGCCTTTAGTGCTAAAATAATAAATTCGATAAATCATAAAATAACACATTTGAAAAGTTTCTTTTAAGATTTTCAGTCCACCACCGCACTGCCACTAAAAGTTTGATATTATGCTAGTGTTTGTTGAGACCTAATAATGTAGGCTAGTTCCAATTACATTCCAGTTCGAAGTCCTACCACCACCGCACTGCCACCACCACCAAAAGTCTGAAGTCTCAACTATATTATTTTCTTAAGATTGGAGGGCTAATTCGGTCTCAACTTCATTCCAGTCCGAAGTATGATATTAGGCCAGTGTTTGTTACAGCTTAATACAATTTTGTGTTCAAAGCTCGACGAGGTCCCGAGGTTTTTCTGCATGTGCAGTTTTTCTCGTTAACAAAACTTCTGGTGTGTCTTGTGTTTTTCCTTTTCTACATTATATTGTTTTATCTTTATAATATAGGAATAACACGAGTAATATGTAACCAATCTAGGTAGTTTAAGTCATTTTCAATTGTGATAAATAACGAGACTTGTTCGTGTTGAATTCGTATCTTGATAGATAGATTACAAGTTTCATACTTGTCAGAATTCAGATCCTCTTGATTTGGATACAAGTAGATTGATCTTGGATATTGATTTGTGAGATCGTCCAAGAACTATTCTACACAATCAGGTTCACAACGTTATCAAGATAAACATATTTATTGTGAAAGAGAAAGATAGCAAAATTAGATACATATATTGTTCAAGGATCTTTAATCTAGATCTACTTGCAATTGTATTATATTTTGTCCATATAGGTTGTCGAACGAAAAGTTTGGTGTGTACTTGGTACCTTCTCATTTTCAGAAAGAACTCTAATTGGATCCTAAACTTACGATTCTTTTACAAAAAAACTTATACAAAGGGAATAACTCTGCGACAAATACACGATAGGTACCGACCTATCCAAATTGTGATATTTAATTATGTAGGCATATAAGTACGGGCATTTAACCGCATCCATTTAGGCTTGTCAATCCGAGAATTTGTGAGTATTTTTCGAGTTTTTTTTACATAAGCTAAGTTGTATGATCTTTCACTTGCATACACTTATAATGTTTGGTTGTGTTTGTGTAGGAGGACGTCGTAAAAACGCACTACTTGGAGAAAGATGAAGAAGCTTTTACATTTGATGAATGTTATCAACTTATGAATGAGAAAATTCCAGAATATGTACATGATTATATGTCGGTTTTCCTAGATGAGGACGAAGATTCCTCCAATAAAGATTGAGACTTTTAGTGGTTATTGATATTTTGTGGGAAGATATCTATGTAAACCCTCGGGAGACTATAATTAGTCCACTAGGTTCGCCTAGCGGTTAAAAAGCTTAGTCCACGTGCTAAATGTATCCATGATACCTACAAAAGTATATTACAAACCCTGACGACCTAAATTGGTCGGCTCGATATTAATTTATCACCATACCAGGCAATGGGGAATTTTATCACATCATTCTCTGTATGCAAAATCTCGAATAGTAGTCATGATATATAAATCCATAGCATGACGACTTCTGGTAATAGTTAGTCGACATGGTAAGAATAAATACAACATGACGACATATTATGTCACAATCAAAAGTCATCATTTTGTTATTATACGATCATGTCGACCAAGCTTGGTCGGCATGCTTTTTGTTAAATCGAGCATGACAACTTTTCATGACCTGAGTTCTGAAAAAAACACAAATCCTCCAACATACAAACTCTCATAAATCGTCCATACAACAATCGAGACACGATTGAACTTTAAGGAATTAACATATAAAAAACCACCAACTAAAATATTTTTTCCACAGATGAAGTGCAGCATCAACAAGACCTGGTGAGTCATTTAATAGAACACAAGCCCATTTCAGGGTTCAAATTCATGGGAGAGCACCAAGGTAGTTCGTAAATATCGTCATTCCATAAGAAGGACATGGTGCTCAGGTATTGGAAAAAAAGGCTTGAAATAACAGGTTTAAAGAAACTTCCCTAAACCAGAGAAAACAAACTAGGCATGCAAATACATACATGTGTATCGTGTCAACAGAAAGATACATGGTATACAATTCACAGACAGTTTTGGTGTTTAAAAGGATTAGGAGGTTCAACACATCTCTCTGTCAATGTGCTTATTATGCCGAAAACAGTTAAAGAACATGTTTAACACTTTTGTTGGATTGTCAATTTGTTATGGAGATATGGAGGCAAATTCTCCTTTGTTTATCAATAGGTCTCCTCCAATCTCTGCAATGATGCTAGCAAATGCGCATACTCTATCAAAAGTATATGGGCTTTTCGAATCGGAAGCTCTTTTTGAAAAGTAAGGGCTAGATTTAGAGAGGTGATCTCCTCCTGATAGGAAAGTATATAACTTTCTACAGATTTATGAATAAATGTTTTCAGTAGTTACAGTATATAAAAGACAAGAAAAATGTGAATATTACTAGCGAGTAATTATCACTGGACACAAGTATATAACATGAAAGATAGTAAAAGCAACAACTTGATAACCCTTCGGATATTGTAACGATCAGGCGGAGATGAAAAATCGAGCCCAATGGGTGAAGAGCCTGAAAATAAATCCAAGAAAGTATAATTTTATTTAGAACAACCAAAGTTGCAAGAAAGTTATTAAGGTTAACCGTGTTGTACATTATATCTTCGCGAACAGAAGAGGTACTACTTATAGTTGTAATCTGCCAATCCCAGAGCTTCGTCTTCGAGATCGTACAACACCAACTTATTTGTTAGAACCAACTATGCACGAATACAATAACATACATGTATATCATTAAACTGTGCAAGGTTTTTGGTTAGTTACATGAGTATGAAAACGCTATTCCCAGATAACCTTCCTATTAAAGCTAAAATTCAATGCGACGTGTTTTCTTATCACGGTGACTTGGTAACCATTAAATTTCGACTGCCGTACTTTTATGTTTTTCTCTTATCACGATGAATAGGGCCGGTCCTGCGAAATTGATGCCCCGAAGTTAATCTTCGGGATGTTGTCCCTATATTAAGGCTATATACAGAATAACAAGAGAAATTAGATATTTTTTTTGTGCCATCTTCTTAACACAATTAAATAATTATTTATTCTATTAGATCTTGATTAAAAATATAATTGAACAAAAAGATGAAGTCAAAAAATATATTAAATAAGAGCGAACATATCGACGTAAAACTTTATAAAATAATAAGACTTTTTGGATCACTTTATATTACCATAATATGCTTACTATATGCAATAATACTAATAAATTAATTATAAAAATGTGTTTTTTGTGATAAACACATAATAAATAAATGTGATTTTTCTTGAAAAACATGGAAAATTGTGAAGATGATGCGAAATTTGAGGTAACGATTTTGTTAGTTAATCGTTTTCCTGTTTAAGAAAAGCCTGATTTTATTGCGTATATTTATTGCTTTTGCATAAAAAAAATTCGGTACAATTGATGTTTTATTCCATTATTTGTGTATGGATGTGTGAGTGATTCAATTGTTTCCGGTTAAGAAAAACTATTGTTATCTTGCTTTATTGTTTGGTATCAATCATTTAGGCTTACAAAATTTCGGTGCAATTGCGGTGCTTTAATGTCTATGTAGTTTGATTGCTTAGGTTGAGGTAAATAATTATACAAGTTGATTTATTTGGTTTGTATGAATTGTTTATGGCTTAACAAAAGAAAAGGTTTTCGGGATAAATTGTTTAGTCCAATTTGATTATGGATAAGAGAAACTAAGTTGATTCTGATCTTAGTTAGTCTTATCAAAGTGGAGGTTTCGGTTATTCAAGTATAATCGAATGCCTTAACAAGAAATGCTAGTTAACTAACCTAGTACTTGTCTTGTTTAAAAGTGAAAGGTCTAAGTTATATGGATAATTAGAGCTTGATGAGAAAAATAGAGTTATCTTTATTTTGGTCTTATCGAACAAGCGATTGTATTTGTACAATCGGTTTAGCAAAGGAACTAAGGTGCTTAGTCGATTTTTGGTTTGCTAAACTATTAGGGAAAATTTCTTCGGGCAATTGTTTCCTTGGTAACATATCAAAACAAAATTACTTTGTAGTTTTGGTTTTGATATTGGTTATCAAAAATGGTGTGTGGAACCCTCGTGCTTAACTCTTATAGGTTGCAAGTCTTGTGATATTTATACGATCCTTTCAGTTTGTCTTTTATTTGCTCGTACCTTTGTCATTTTGTGAAAAAAAGGGGGAGAAATATATGGAGTAAACAAGTGATATTGGTATTTATATATATTGATTGATATCACTAAGGGAAAGGACAATAGTGCTTAAACGTTTTATCTAACGAAAGAGTAAAGCATGGACTAAGGGGAAGTAACATATCATATGATAATGGAAATAACAAAGACGTGCGGATTGAAAATCTACCTATCTCACCTTTAGGAGGAGTATTAGTTTTGTTATTATAATGTCAACGGCGGCATTTATGGATTGAATGTATACATGTTATTGTGCTGTTGAATTTGGGAATCAAGCGTATATGTAATGAATTCTTGTAATTTGTTTATCCATATGATGTAAGAGTTTTGTCACTAAAATTGACAAAGGGGAAGATTGTTAGAGCACAGCTCGGTTAAACCCACCAAGCGTTGCTATGTCAAGTTTGGTTGTCATATTTTAGTGAACCAAAACTCATTTAAAGAGTCGTTTGATTATGTACTAGAGTCAACTTTGTATAGGTTAGCTTGAAAGTATTAGGATATGAGACATTGCAAGTATTACGTAAAAACTTGAACAATGTGAAGAAGTACGGAGCTACAACGACAACATCATCCTTCCACTTGAGGTTAGTAATATTTGACTTGAACTGTTTCATTCCCTAACGTATCTTTCAAGTCGTGCATATTGAAAACAAAACTGCGAAGCTATGAATGATTATACTCTAGTTAGACGTAGTATTAAGGAATACAATACGAAGTATAACGCTTATCTTTTGAACTTCTTATATAAGACATCGACATAATCGTTTGAATGTTATTGTGATTATGTATGGGTATGAGGTGAAGATTTCATCCTAGGAAACAATATTTTACATTCGTTTAAAGGAAGTAAATTCATGAACTTGTTTTGTGAATCGAAAGAGAAATCGCTAGGCTTATTGGTATTGTTATTCATTGCATATCTTTTGAACTACCAATATGTGTGATTAATATAACCGCTCATGAATTGTTTATGTTCTTGGTAAAACTATTCACAAGGCCTGACTTTTGTATTGGTATGACTTTTATTAGTGAAACCGATCTTAAGTAATCACCTGAGATGGTATGATCGATTTGATGTAATTGGTATGACCAACTCTAGGCAAAGGGGAACCGATCCTAGTAAGAGGTGCAACCGATCACAAAAGGGGAATCAATCCTTGTAAGAGTTGCTGCAAGTTTCTAGATATTGGGAACCGATCCTATGAACATGTGCAACACGTTTTTAGTTACTGGGAATCGATCCTATGGACATGTGCAACAAATACAACTTAGATACCATATATATGTGGGTACCGATCCTAGTACCTAGTCAACCGAATTTCGGAAAGATAGTGTGACTAATTCTAGTACCCACATGGAGGCAGAACCGAAACTTATTTTGGTAGAACCGTGAAACCCATGTTTGGTGATTTGATAGGATAATCAATCACATAGTTCTTGGAAGTCAGATGAACTAGTTCTAAACTTGTTTGGAAGTGCGGCAAATTGATTCCAAGATTGTAAGTATGAAAGAGAACTTACAAAGTAAAGATGTCGACATACTTTGAACATGTGCAGTAACGCTTATCTTTTATTGTTCAAAGATATTCCTTAATAGCTAAAGGAGAATCCCGGATCGAAAATAAATTGAGAATCTTATAAATAAGGTTTTTAATTTTATATTTGGAAAATAAAAATTAGTAATGTGCATTTACTAGTTGAAGATTTTCTAAGAGATTTCGGTCAATATTTGGACAAAGAATTTCCAGGAATTATGGAAACCGAATTTGGAAATATATTGCATATATTGAGAATATTTTCGGTTTAGGAAATTCCTTGGTGTCCAAACTTCCTTGGTCTATAAATATCAAAGTTTGCATTTCGAGCAAATTAATCCTCAGAGCCAGCAAAACTACCTAGTAGTGTTGTTAATGGTGGAGCCGCCTATTCAGAGAGGAAAGTAACCTAATTAGGCGAAATTTCTTACGGCCGCTCAGTTTAAAGACTTCTTTGGGATTGAGAAGCTCTATTAGTACCGTTGGTGGGAAACTAGATAATTGCGGTTTATTATTAGTTTTCGATTGATTTGATTGACTAAC
Source organism: Papaver armeniacum (assembly GCA_023531295.1). Taxonomy (NCBI): domain Eukaryota; kingdom Viridiplantae; phylum Streptophyta; class Magnoliopsida; order Ranunculales; family Papaveraceae; genus Papaver; species Papaver armeniacum. The sequence goes on from JAJJWW010013405.1 coordinate 75,948, forward strand.
GGTTGTCGAACTTCGATTGCACCTAGTTTGTTTATGCTTGAGAATCTTCTCTCCTGATATAAGATTCACTCAAACTAGATCGAAGTTTCGACGGGGATCTTTAGACTGTTTGTAGATCTAAAGACGTCTTGTGATAATCCCTTATTAACAGACTACGTTTTGTGTGTGATTAATCACATGAGATTCAAGTTGATTGTGTGCAGATGTTTATTGAAGATCTAAGAAGATTTAAAGACGAAGAGGATTTCTGATTTGGGTTCATAATCTTTGGTGTGCACAATACTTGTTTCGGTTAAAGAGGATCCAACTATAATCGGTTTATCCTTGTGGTAGATTGGATTGATTAGTTGAGTAGATCGGCATCAATACAATTCTTTGTGATTCAAAGTATTGATTGTAAAATCTTGACAATTACTTTGGTAGTTGTTATTAGATAGATCTAAGGACCTGACAAAGGAGTTTATTGGGATAAACAGAAGAGCCTTTTGTCGAACTCATATCACTTGGTTGAAAAGAGTTGTTACCGAACAGATTTGTTGTTCCTTTACTGTTTGGAATACGAACCAAAGGAATTGTTCCAAGTGCGTGACTTATTAACAAGTAGGAGGCGCATGGATACATACGGAACTAGGTGAACTATAGGTTTAGTTGCTTGGTCTCAACTATACGAAGTTGGTTTGATTTTGTATTGCGGTTTAATCCTGCATAGAGTATTCAATTCTGGACAAGGTCCCGGGGTTTTTCTGCATTTGCGGTTTCCTCGTTAATAAAATCTTGTTGTATCTTTTACTTTTCTATTTCCGCAATTATAATTTTTTTTATTATGATTAGAAGTAAAATACACAAACGTTAATTCCTATTTACTTGATAGTTTTCATATTGTGTTTGGTTAAGTCCGGAGCATTTATCAAGTAAACATACTTCGTTGTTGTATTGTCTCGGTCTCGTATCCATAGACGATCACACGAAGTGTGAACCGATTAGTTGTATTGTTTCGACTCTGTCCATAGACAATCACTTTTGGAGAAAGTACTTATAGGTGGAAAAGTTTTAGATTGAGGTATATGTGGGTACCCTCATCTTTTCAAACTGCAAATGCCGAAAAACCCCAGGACCTAGTCTAGATTGAACACCAAACTATATTAAGCCGCTACAGACACTATCCTACTACCAATTAACTTCGTCTGGAATGTAGTTTAGACCGAACTCAGTCTCCCACTAATTCAGGTACAGTCGCGCTCCTTATGCCTCTTGAATCCCAGCAGGACTCTACGCATTTGATTCCCTTAGACGGTCTTACACCAACTAAAAGTTGTCAACAGTTGAAGACTTTATACCTAATATACCTCCCACAGATTAATCTATGATTGATTTCCTAATTTACAATCTAAATGGATGATCATATCAAATGATAGATCCAGGTGATGGAAATCGATAGCAACTTGACACAAGTCTGGCTCTCCTCAAAATCCGGACTTATGCAACCCGAAGTGCATCCTAGATTATTATTCACCTCACAAGTATAAAACTTGTGGAATCAACAAAGTATAGAGACTTTGTTGATGACTATCTATCTTTATCGTTGGAGCAAGGCTCTACAAAAAATCAAGATCGGGATACTTGAGTTATCAAGATAAAAGATAACTAATCCTGGCTTCACGAATCCCAGTGAAGTCTTTGTAGTCTAAATATAACTAGAACGACTCTAGATATAACAAAGGGTTTCTTTTATCTTGAAATATAATTAAACTTAATGAATAAAATCCTCAAAACAAGTTTCCTAGTATTTAAAGTCTTTGATGAATTATTTATCATCTCCAAACTCCTTATCAATGACTGGAATATGAACATAAGGTTCATGAATAAAGGAGTTAGCTTCTGCAAACCCGGTAGGCTGTTGATTGACAAGCGCTTGAGGTTTGAGAGATCTCTGTAAAAACTTCTTCAGTCCCTGCACTTCCTTCTTGGTTTTCTTATGTTCTCCAAGAAGATTTTCAAACATTTTCTGATTGGAATAGTCCGATCTAGGTTTCTTCTTATTTTTCCTTTCCTCATAAGAGATGAGACAAGAGGAAGAGACATATCCTTCTCCTTTTTAATTGGATCGGAATCAACAACCATTGGAGCATAGGCTTCACGAGAAGTTGTTATGCTTAGAGCCTCCATGAATCGTGAGAATAAAATGGATTTGTGAGACACAAATATATGGCTATACAGGAAAACCTTCTTGTGAAAGAGATATGAGTCTTGAAGAAGATGACATTTATTATGCAGGATTTCGGAACTTATAAGGGTTCACGCACTGGAATATACAAAACCTAAAATTGGAGTAAAAATGTCATTTTTATCCTTTTTAAGTTTATCAGATCAAAAAATTTAATACCATTAGAGGGTGGAGACCCAAGTAATAATATTTATTTTTATCTTGATCCAGAAGCCCTGATATGCATAGATCGTATCTCTTTCAAGGACGCATGAGATAAGATGCACATTTCAACACAATTAGATTGTGTTGAGGTGAGCATTAAATTGCTCACCACCAGATTCCTGCATGGAATTTATGATGTCCTTCAAAACAGAATGTTTAGTCCGGACTCTTCTATTTGTTTGAGATATTTCCTTATCCTTTGAATTAATCGATCTCTTAAAAGACGAAGAGTTAACTTTGTGTACCTCAGTATTAGACTTTTGAACAAGTTTAAGCGCCTTTGCCAACCGACTAACTCTCCCTTGCAGTTTGTTAACATACCTTAGTTTATGTTTGTATTTGAAACATTGTATGAGTTCGTTCCCTTTACTGGTACAATAAGGACATGTCGAATTGGAGATTTTTTCAGGAACAGCTTTAGCGACTAAACACAAGATACCTGAAACATTATCATAATTCTCATTAGTATATGAAAAATCCATAACACTCTCCAATTATTTTGATGACGAATCATCAATTAAACTATCAAGATTAATAAGAGTATTGCTACAATTATCAAATATGACAATTTCACCCAAGAGTGCTACATTGAATTTGTTCCTCTTCGAAATCGTAATGATCAGAGGTCCCATCAAGTGTAGCAGCCAAACTCTTGTTGCCAGTGTATTTTCTTCGATTTGGACACTGTTGATACATGAAAATAACCAATCCTAGAATAGGAGGCCCCTTAACCCATTAAGGGTCCCCTTTAAGATGAAGAGACTTGGGGACTATGCTTAACCCATTAAGATGGGGGAGACCTAGTTCACCCAAGAGCATATTAAGGTAGTTGGGCTTTGGCCCAAGAGAAAGCCCTTTAGGTTTGGTGTTAACTTAAGGAAAGGGAAATGATAGTTTAGTAATATGTTAATCTTATGGGCATTTATCTATAAGAGGGTCATTATAAAAGGGAAAGAGGGCACACTTCTTGAGATCATCATTCCCCATTACTTCCACAAACCTACCTTCTCCTTGGGAGTACCTTCTGTGATTAGGGCTAGTTCCTCATTCCCACGTTTTACCCATCAACATTGTGACCACAGTGGGCGGAGAACTGTGGGCCAGCATGATACTCCCAGGTGCGAGCCAGGAGGTACCAGCGGGCGGAGCACTTCCTAACCCGGACCGTGTTACTATGGAAGACGTGCAAGGAGAAAGTGATGAAGAAATACGTTTCCAAGCGGTAGTTACCACGCCTATTGTACAAGGTGCAGGAGCATCTCAAAATAAGGAAGAAATGCTTAAAGGAAAAGCTGCGGCTGAGGCAAGCGAGCAGGAGATGTTTGCAACACAAGAGGAGCTAGACGCATCCATCAAGAAACAACAGGAGTTACGCGGACGTCTTAAGCGGGCAAGAGAGCAGAACACGACAACCACTAAAGCAGTCAACGCAAAGGGTACCATTCCGGGTATGACGGAAGACACGATTGCAACATACTTGGAAGCTAACTATCGAGTGACAAAACACGATGCTTATGACTCGTTGGAACCTCCGTATTCTGTAGAAGTTGCCGATTACTTGTATCCTGAGGATTACACGTCACCAAAGTTTATCAAGACATATGGAGGAAAGGGAAATGCACGAGATCATATTAGTCGCTTCATACTGTCAATGAACGCATACGCTTAGGACGAAAGCCTTTGTATGAGAGAGTTCCCAAAATCACTTACGGATAACGCTTTACCTGGTATGATAACTTGAAACCCGGAAGTATTAGTTCATGGTCCGCTATGGTGCAACTCTTTCTGAAGAAGTTCTATTCCGCACAAAGAAGAATCACAGCAATAGATTTGGGAAGATATACTCAGTGAGTAGGGGAAGAGATCGGAAAGTATATCACTCGCTTCCGAGATTTCCCGCTAGAATGTCACGAAGACATTCCAGAAGAGCGACTAGTCGAGATTTGCATCCGAGGAATGGACGCCATTTTTCGGTTAAACTTAACGAATTTCAAATTCCAAACCTTTGTAGAGGTTGAGGAAGCTGCAGCCTGGATTTCAGACTACGCGGATGTTATGAATTTGGGGGAAAACAGTCACGCTCGGCAATTACACTCTGTTAACGCTGCATCCGCACCAGCTTTCAATGATCAAGGAAGCGATAGAGGAAAAGGAGGAGATGCTTTTGGTTCTTATCGCGGAGGACAGTCTGGCAGAAGAGGAGGAAGAACGGATGAAGGAAGATCCAATCCTCCACCACCGCTACCCTGTAGCAGAGAGCAGATAATAGTACTTCTAGAGCAATGAGAGGCAAATAAATAAAAAACTCTACCGCCCATACATACGGAACCCACGGCAGTGGATAAGGCGCATGAGCGATACTGTTATTATCATAGGAGAGTCCATCATCCGACCGTGGAATGTTTCTCCTTACGCTACATCGTGCAAAAGAAGCGAGCCAGATGAGAATTGGAGATAGGAGAGCAAAACATCAAGAACGACCCGCTCCCTCAGCATCAAGTTATGATGGTTTCACACGAGCCTACGGAGGGAGAAGTCTGGAGACCCTGGGAGGATAAGGAAGAAGAAGAAGCATATGAAGCTTCCGAGGAGGCCATCTTCTCAGATACTAATGGAGTTGCTAGCAAATTTGCTCAAACTGTTTTAGCTCAACAGTTCTTTGATTCCATCGGTTTCAGTGAGAACCAGATCCGCGAAGCATCTAAGGCTATCACGACAATTGCATCAGGAAAAACGTATAATCCGGTACCCCGAGAAGCTATCACCTTTACAGATGAGGATATATGCTACCCGGGAGAGCACCTTCGACCTATATATCTGACAGCTTTTATTATCAAGCAACCTCTTAAGCGAGCTTTCATATAGATGCCGGAGCTTCCCTCAACTTAATTTCGCTACACACGTTGGAGTCCTTAGGAGTGTCAAAAACAACAATTAAGATGCGCTCAACGACTATAAGAGGATTTAGAGGGCAGACCCAAACGGAGATTGGGATAGTGCACTTGATGATGAAAACCGGGCCCATCAAAGCTCTCACTCCTTTCGATGTGCTTGAGGATGAAACTATGTTCCATGTATTACTGGGGCGAGGATGGCTTTTGAATCACAAGGTAGTAGCGTCGACTTATCACCAATGTGTCAAAACCAATATCAGAGGAAAATAGTTCCGGATCCCAGCCACAGGCAACCCATTTGGTCCAGAGGAAGCTTACATGGAGGATGTTGTCTTTTACACACAACCAGTTCAGGATCAGGAAGAACATCTAGAGCATCTGACACCGCTCCCAAAATGGGATGAATTCCAACTAGGAGAGCAAGCAAAAGGGAAGGGTAAGTCAGTCTTCAGTCCATCGCGAATGGGGCCTGTCACAGGAAATAAGAGAGTTGTAGCCTATATAAAGAATACTCAGTTCAAGCGCTTCTCACGGCCCGAGGGCGGACATGTCTATCGCTTATAGCAATTATCTGGGGAAGCTTACAATTGTCAACATGACTGTGCTATGTAATCAATAGATGAAGAGATGATGGAGGCGACCCCAGTGATTGAAGAGTTACAAGAAGAGATAGAGCCTCTTGCCTAGGAAGAGGAAGTAGTAGATAATCTGCCTGAGGAAAAAGAGAAGATCGACCCAACACTTGACGGGCTAGAAGAAGTGAACCTCGGCTCAGAAGGTGAACCCCATTGTGTACGCATCAAAAAATATCTTAAAGGGGAAGATAAGTCGCAGATGATTAAGTTACTTCGTGAATACCGAGATGTATTTGCATTCACGTATGATGAAATGCCACGGCTCGATAGCAGTCTGATCGCGTACAATCTCAACGTCTCACCCGAGTATAAGCCAGTCAAGCAACGAAGCCGTAATTTCCCGGAGAAAATAGAGTTGGCGATCAAGGAAGAGGTGGAGAAGTTTTTTAAATCCAAGTTCATCAAACCGATTCAACACCCCGTGTGGCTAGATAATATCGTACCAGTAGCAAAGAAGAATGGAAAGGTCCGATGTTGTGTCGACTATCGAGATCTGAATCGAGCGTGCCCTAAAGATGATTTCCCAGTGCCTAACATAGATGTAATGGTGAACAACACGTGCGGATATGGTATGTTCTCCTTCATGGATGGGTTTAACGGATACAACCAAGTCAAGATGTACGGAAGACGCGCATAAGACGGCATTCCAAACGCCATGCGGAAATTTTTATTATGTTGTGATGCCATTTGGGTGCGGGCATAACTTATCAACGGGCTATGGTGGCTATCTTCCACGACATGATGCACCAAATTATGGAAGTTTACATAGATGATGTGGTGGTCAAATATCGAGCGAGAAGATCATCTTGACCACTTAAGACGCGTTTTCAACAGATGTAGGAAGTATCACTTGAAAATGAATCCTCTCAAATGTGCTTTTGAAGTCACTTCTGGAAAATTCTTAGGATTCGTTGTTACAGACAAAGGGATACAGATTGATCCGGATAAGGTTTAAGCAATAACTACCATGAGGTCACCCGCAAATGTAAAAGAGTTACAAACTTTTATAGGCGGGGTGTCTTACGTCCGGAGATTTATCCCCGGGTTGGCACAATTACTATCTGCATTCACACCATTATTGAAGAAAAATAAGCAATTTGAATGGGGAGACGACCAAGAGCGGGCCTTTCAGAAACTTAAAGAATGTCTAATCAGCACGAGAGTCCTACGACCCCCTGTCAAAGGAGAACCCCTCTACCTATACACAGCATTCACCAATATGGCGATTGGAGCATTACTGGCTCAAGACCTCGGTAACGATCAGTTGTGCCTGATTCACTATATCAGCAGAGGGTTTAGAGATGTAGAGTTCAGATATTCGAAAGCAGAGCAGGCATGCTTGGCGCTCATATATGCTACACAGAAATTAAGATCATATATGCTCACTCACGAAACCATAGTAGTAGCGACTGCTAATCCGATTGCTTACTTGGCAACAAAACCAGTGAAAAGAAGAGAGTTACCCAGCACATAGAAAGAAGACGCGACATTTGAATTAAAGGATGATTGGAGAACAACGTACATCGAAGATTTGACTAGAGAGGCGGATGATCAGCTATTGGCCATTAAAGTGTTAAAACAAATTTTCGTAGTCCGAGGAGCGTTATACTTTCGAACATCCGGAGGTGCTTTATCACGGTGTGTGGGAAAGATAGAAGCGCAAGAAATACTCAATCGCATTCATGAAGAGTCATGCGGACAGATAGGAGGTATCCCGTTGTACCGACGATTGCAGAGGATGAGTGTGTACTGGCCGAATATGGCAGTCCAAGCGGCAGTAGTCCAAGATAAATGTGAAGATTGTCAGGCGCCCCCACAACAAACAGAAGTATGTAGTGCGGAAATAGAGGACTGGAGGCAGCCCTACATAGACTTCATCCAGCATGAACGTTTGCCGCTAAACAGACAAGACGCGTTGAAAATTCAAAGGAAATCCGGACGATTTTTTGAGTGAAGGCATCCTCTATAGGAAGAGTTTTGGGGACAAGATACTACATTGTATATCACAAGAGGAGGCGGAGATAGTCATGGCTATGACTCACAATGCTGAACACCAAGGTATGAGAAAGCTCTTCTTACAGTTATACGAAGGGGGGTTTTACTGGCCTAAGATGGAATTTGATACATCCGAGAATGTGAAGAAGTGCCAGCAATGTCAAAGCCACAGACCATTAATCCACACCCCACATACCTTGCTACATAGTGTCGTCATCCCTTGGCCTTTCCATAGCTCGGGGCTCGATATTATTGGGCAAATAAACCCGACTTCATATGGGCGACACAAGTATATCATTACCGCGACTGAATATTCTTCCAAATGGGTTGAAGCCATTCCGCTCCGGGATTACTCAGGAGCCACAATCGATGCATTCATCAAAGAGCACATCATATGTCGATTCGGTGCACCTATGATTATACGCTCGGATAATGGTACCTCTTTCGTTAATCAAACTGTCATAGATTTTTTGGACCAGTATGGGATTAAGTTCCACACCTCGACTGTTTATTACCCTCAGGGGAATGGACAAGCAGAGGCAACCAACAAAATATTGTTAAGAATATTAAGCCGCACGATACATGATCATCATAGGAGCTGGCATGAACAGCTACCCCTCGCGCTTTGGGCATACCGCATTTCCAAGAGAAGTTCAACTGGTGCCTCCCCTTAATCTTTGGTGTACGGAGAAGATGCAATATTGCCAACAGAAATTGCAATACCTTCCGCACGCATAGCTATGGCCAGCCTTACTACCCCTGATGAGGTTAGTTGATTCGCTCACCTCGATACCTTAGAAGAACGACGAGCGAAAGCTGAGCGTTTCGCGGATAAGTATAGGCAACGAACGACAAGATATTATAACTAGAAAATAAAGGAACGAATTTTCAGCATAAATGATGTGGTCATGAAGATCGCGCCACACGTCCAGCGCAATGAAAATGCAGGAAAATTTGTTGCAAATTGGCAAGGGCCCTATATGATTAGCGAAGCTGCAGAAAGCGGGTATTACTATTTGAAGCGGATGAATGGCTCACTCCAATCAATGGTAAATGGCTTAAAACCTATTATGCTTAAGTAACTTGATGTACGTCGGATGGCTGAGGAATAATAAAACAATTATCTTATGTTATACTTTGAGTCAATTTAAAATCTCACGCACGACCCAATGAAGCGCGTAATAGTCCCAGAAAAGACTAGGCTCTGTGCATGGCTTAATGAAGTGCACCAATAGTCCCAGAAAGGACTAGGCTCCGTGCATGGCTTAATGAAGTGTACCAATAGTCCCTGAAAAGACTACGCTTCGTGCATGGCTTAACGAAGTGCACCAATAGTCCCAGAAAGGACTAGGCTCCGTGCATGGCTTGATGAAGTGAACCTATAGTCCCAGAAAGGACTAGGCTCCGTGCATGGCTTAATGAAGTGTACCAATAGTCCCAGAAAGTACTAAGCTCCGTGCATGACTTAATGAAGTGCACCAATAGTCCCAGAAAGGACTAGGCTCCGTGCATGGCTTAAACAAAGTGCACCAATAGTCCCAGAAAGGACTAGGCTCCGGGCACGGCTTAACGAAGTGCACCAACAGCCCCAAAAAAGGCTAAGCCCAGCGTACGATACAATGAAGTACACTAATAAAACTAGAAAGTACCAGAGTCTGTACGCTAAATACCTTCCGGAAAAGGATAAGTTTCAGTATGTGACCGATGAAGCACGCTAAATATTGTAAAGTTAATTGAGTGTTATGCGTAAGGTTTACTAAGGCTGTGTAAGATATCATAAGTACGATACAAGTACTGGCTCTGAATAACCCAAGTAGTACATACATTCTATAGAAGGAATATTCTTAAAGGAAACTGTGCACGCGGACGATACAGAGAAGGTAACATAAATAACATATTCATAAACGTTCGACATGATACACAGAACAGGTAAAACAACTCTGTGGAAAAATCCACTAGGTCAAAGAGCTGAGGATGGGACCAAGTTCGAGCGCCTCAATCTGCCGCGCGCAATAACCAATTCGCTTTCCCTACACTCCATCCGGACACGAGCATTAGCAAACACTTCAGAAGCCTCGTCCGAAGCCATCACGTTTTCTACCGAAGGGTTGATCCGACTAGCACTCAGTCGATCCACATAAAGATCCATCGCATGAAGATATTGCGTTTGGCTAACCTCAAATAGCTCTTCACATTCACGAACGAGTCGGGTATTACCAGCGACAGTAGCTTGCAACAATTCAATCTTTTGATTCTTAAGAAACGAACATAAAGCACTTACCGATTCTTCCATTAGTACTAATCCCTTTTCCATCTGAGAATACCTAGGCTACATTACAAGCACTTCTTCACATTGAATAGTAGCCATGGTTAAAGCAGCCCGCATATCTCCTAGTACTTGGTCTACCTCATACAAAATCCTCTAGGATGCATTGTTATGGCGAGCCATGTTTGAGGTTTCATCCTGCTCCTCGAATGCTTTGCGGGCATTTTCTTACACAGTCAGCCAATGAGTCCACAAAGCTCTCACTTCACTCTTCAGGACCAAAAACCGTGTCAATTCCACCTGTTTATCCGAAGGATGCACCAGGGCGTGTATCATGCACAAAGACAATTCATAACCATGCATACGACGGCTTGGTAGATGAGAAGTGGACACATCATAATCTGCGACAACCTGATCAATATCCATTATCATAAGATTTATTTCTCGCAGCAGTCGATCAGCTTCGTAGCGAGCGGAGACAGCATCGTCTAACGCGCGCTAAACCCTGAAAGAAACCGGCCCGGACGCTTGAGTTTTCCGAGTTGTTAAGAATACTTTGTATTGCTTGTCGAACTGGGTACGCGCTTCTGTACGACTTGCCAGCCTTTTTTCCCTAAGCAATTCTATCTCGGCCCTCACGAGTCGTAAGCGATCTAACTCGGACCCTCTCCTGTATGGGGATACTAACGATGGCACAGAAGCCAGAGATAATACATAACCATGCAAATGTTCAGCCATATAGAGAATGCTAGTATAACTAGAACAGAGTACAAAAAATGAAGACATTATATCAGTACATGTAGTCTATTTATAGGAAAAAACATACATCAAAGCATTTATTATTCCATAGTTATTATCGCAACAAAAAAAAGTAACATATTAAGTGTTGTATGAACTTCTGCCAGAGCCATCTAAATAGACCTAATATTATGGCCCACCTCAACACATCGAAAATGGGTAGCCAGGCGTTGCTCACGGCAATAACCACGATACTCCAGTAGGGACATGTTAGGAAGACCGCCCTCACTTTGAATCTTCCTCACCAGATGATCCACGGCGGATAATTGTTCATGCCAACTCGAGTTCTCGATCTCGAAAGTGTCCCGAGCAAGACACATTACCCGGAAAAGGCGATTCAGATACTTCATTTCTAAGACTAACCTCACACGACTAGCCATAAACCAAAAAAAAAAAAGAGAGAGAGAGAGAAAGCGAAGGAAACTCAAGGAATATTTACTACGATTAACCAAAACAAACTCTCATATATATAATCAAAGCAACACAATACCCAAGACAACGATTATTTTACGAACCCCCTATAAAAAAAAAAAAAAACTATTCAAAGAACGTTCAGTTATAAGCGAGCGGCAGTAGGAAATGTCTTCGTCCAAGTCTTTGCATCATCAATTGTGCTTCACCATACTGAGTAGTGGAATTGGTGTTAGCACTATGCACCTCTTCTAATACTTGATGAATCTTGTGCATAACCTCACTAGAAGCACACACTTTTTGAGCCATATCTAGTGTCTCCTTATGTTCTTCATAAGCTTTGCGGACCTTATCCAGAGAAATAAATCGATGAGTCTGTAGCATCCTGACTTCATCCTTCAATATCAGTAGACGCGCTAACTCCGCTTTCATATCAGCAGGACGAATAAGAGCAAACATGGCACACAAATTCAAAACACACCCACGGAGATTTGGACCCCCTTGTTGAGTGATAAAGGAACGACAATCGGTTATTGCTTGTTCAATATCAGTCATCATAACTAGCGCTTCCTTAAAAAGGCGCTCGAATTTGTTTCGGGAAGCTATAGTATCATCCAGCGCACGTTGTACGGATAGAGTTAGGCGTTCGGATGTCTTTGACCTCCAAGCCATCGAATACGTCTCATATTTATCATCAAACCGCGCACGTGTAGCCACTCTATTCGTCATTCTAACCTCTCTAAGTACCTCCACTTCATCATTTACCAATAACAAGCGAGTCAGCTCATGATCCTTTTCATCTGCTGCAAAATATAGCCAAAGTATAACCATGAAGACGATGAGCCATCTGCTGCAAAATATAGCTAACAACTAGAGGATAAATGAAATGCAGAAAGAAGCTTGAAAGATACCAGAGCTACTCCACTCATCCCTACTTATAGAAACACATAGTAATACTATATTAATTACCATCCAACCATAATAATAAATGTAGTTAAACCAAATAGTGAAATATGTCTTGCAAAAGAAAAGCAAACCGTAAAATCCTCAATCCAACCAAAACAAAAAACAAATAAATTGTTCAAGAATCATCATCAGAAAATATCCAAAGCAACCAGCTCAGCCCTCTTCCTAGTTAGGCGCCCATTGACCTCCTCAACAGCATCCCGAGCGGTCTTCAAATCCTTGGTATCTCGACCCACGTTTGCCAACAGTTGATCATATGCTTCCTTTTTCGCATTTGCAACATCGAGCAGCCGCTTGTACTCCCACTCCAACTCCTCAATCTCGCGAGGTAACGTGGTCCGCGCGCTATGACTTACCTTCGCCAGGTCCAATAAATCCTTGAGCCATTTAATGGGAATCGAAGAACTATATAAGTTTGGATGGTAGTGTCCCACTTCCTCAAGGTGACTGGATCAACTGGAGTTTCCTACGCCAAGGAAAGACCCTCCGCTATGTCGAGTAGATCCTCATTAGCCATAATCAGATAATTGACAATCATTTCCTCATGAACGCACATATGGCCAAACTTCTCCACTATGCGCCGATAGGTGGCTGCTTTAGCGGAAGGGACCCAAAATCCATGTACCAGCACATAGTGGTTGTCCACACCAGCCTCCACCGCGGAAATAATACGAGGATATTGGAATTGAGGATCCTCTGGAATAGCCATAAGCTCAGTATCCGCATTCATGCTCTGAGAAACCTTAAGAGTTGGCTTGGAAGGTTTCTGTCGCTTGCCATTGGCACTCCCAGAATCACTGCCTTTGACCTGCTGGTTTGAGCCGCTCCCTTTACCTTGAGCGCCATCTCGTTTTCCCATATTCTAAAAAAAAAAAAGAGAGAGAGAGATGACCATAAGCAAAATATCTTAACACAGTAAAAGAATGAAACTCAAAATATACAGTGCATACCAGATTGGGATAAGGAAGAGGATTAGCAGGGGAATGAACGGATCGGCGAGAAGAAGAAGAAGAACTTTACACAGCCGGCTCCGAGTGACCTAATGAGAGAGGAAAGAAAAAGAAGAGAAGAAATAAAATAATCTTATCAAAGAGTGAAGGAAGTGAAGATGTATATATAGAATGGCAAACACATTTAATATCACAACAGAAATATTTCCACCGGCACATGTCGGTGTGTAAAACTTAAACAATTTCGAATATAATACACTCACGGGACTTAGAGGAAGAACTGCGATCCGGGCGCTACCTTTAACACCACTACCTTCCTGGGAATAGTCATGAGCAGAGAATGGTCTGACTCAGACTCTTCCCCTGCACCTAACATGTCGGAAGGAGTATGAAGATGATGATTGGGATCTTTAATTGTCTGAACAATCAGAGGACGAGTGGAGTGAAGAATCATACGAGGAGAGAGTATTTCAAGACCACTCTGACTGATCGACCAAGTTGGTGTTCCACGCGCTCGATGAAAGTACTTGCAGACGACGACCCCACTTTTGGAGCCTGCGGGGAAAATGGAGAAGAAACATTAGCAGTCCGGATAGAATGCAACCGTGGAATAGGAAGCACACCAGCATCTCGCTTCATCTTATTAGCCAGCCGGTCGTCCCTCTACTCGTTAAGAGGCAGGTTAATGTATTCTTCAAGAGACCTCTAGGATTGCAGCCGATAGGCGGAGAGTTCTAAAAGAATACGGCAAACCAACGTAAAGAAACTAAGCGCGGGACTTAACCAAAACAATACAAAAAGAAAAGAGAAGATACCTTAGCGGGGAGGAGATGCGGTCGAGGGGATGTTCAAAGGCTTCATTGATGGAACACGCCTTCTCTTCTTAGAATTTGGATGGAGTTAGAGCACTACCCTTCTCATCCTCTTGGGAAGACTCGTCACCCGGAAGAGGGTCCCAGCTCGTAACTAGTGTACGAAGAGGGCGACCCTTGTTGCTGGAAGGTAACTTATACTTCTTGGCAGTCTCGGCATTCAACTTCACACGGCCTGATGTATGCATTTCTCTGAGCAGATTCAGCACATTCCGATTAACACTATTGTGATACCCGAGCCACTCATTGGTAACGCCCACATGTCGGCGAAGCTGAGGTTCGCGAGAAATCGAAAAAGCATTGACGATCGCTCATCCGAAAACCGCTCTTGAAAACAAAACGGTCGAAACTCTTCCGGACCTCCCTTTCGTCCTCTATCGAGGAAGGGAGGGGAGGGTCATAAGGAACTCCTTGGTCAAAACCCAGCTGTCGCACCACGCGGATGGTATTGTACACCTCGGAAGAAAATTTTCCAAGTGAAAACCGGGAAGACGCCGGGTAAAGTAGAAACAATCATGTCAAATTCATCGACCGAAGGTATCTCCGCTGAAGACATCCTCCTGCAGGATTGGCTAACAAAATTATAGTGAAGAGCACCAGTACGACCATCCTGATAAGTAATAGAGTTGAAATCCGCACCCTTGTCCATGAAATCTGTGAGCTTTTCCTTAGGAAGATGACCCTTCTTGTGATAGAGATCCATCCGAGGATGAGACTCGGGTATCATCACTAGACGCTTGGAACCATCCTTCTGAACGACTTCTTCTTGCCGAGAGAGAGCAAGGGGATTCAGCTGAGGAGGCCTATACTTGGGGAAGCGTTCCCAAGCCCATGCTTGAATAAAATTGGCAGGAATGAAAGTCTCAACCTCATGGGATCCATCCACGCGGCGAATATCACGCGCCAGAAAATCTAGATGGTGGTACAAACCACCCAAGAACATAGGAGCAAGCGGAAATGACACGCCACGAGACATCAAAACGGCCATAGGAATCAGCTCATTCTTGATGGTATCCCGGGGACTATACTCGAATACATCATCATGACATAGCCAAAAGAGGAGAAAGGCAGCCAGATCCGTTCTATCTGTTTCCCCTTCTCGAGGAGGAACACCCTTACCAGGATCAGTCTATAAAGGATCCAGTATTTGATCCAACACGAGAAAAAAGCTCGACACTGCCCAGACTTTGGCTTCTGGTCGCCTTTCACCTCTTTTACATCATCAGCCTCTTCAGTAGCAGACGGCTTCGACCGGGCGGCTTTTATGGCGGACGCCATGAGTTTTGAAGAAGATGAAACGTTCGCGGGAAAACCCTGAGAGGCCGATGCGGCATCTTTACCCTTCCCTTTATCCGTTGGAACTCCTACCTCATCCGGAGCTTCAGTCTTAAGCTCCTCAAGAAATTGAAAGGTTATAGAGTTCGCCTTGGCTTTAAGCAAGCGATCACGGATATCTCTGTCGTCCTTATTTAAGGACTTGTGAAGGCCGCAACTGTCATAGACTACATCACCATGAACGGGAAGGCCAGTAAGTGCCACTACATCCTCCAGGATGGAGGTTGCTTCACCCCAAGAAAATAAAAACGTGTGCGGATCGATTCCCCAGCGCGCACATAAGCGATTTATACTGTCATGATCTCGTCGGACGTACCTAAATTTGGAGGACTCTAAAGCCGCCTCTATACCTAAAATACGATTAATCCTTGCATTATCCGGATTAGAACGAATATAGTCGACCCATGGATCCCAAGCGGCATGAGATTCGGCGGACGAGCGGAGGATGACTTGAGGAAAAATGTAATCTCCCCTATGAACTGCCAAACAGGGCGAATCCTCAAAGGAAGGTATAAGGGGTGATTCTGCTTGAGGGTGGATGAGCCATTCTGCAGATCCGGATGGAGGAAATAGATGAGGGTTGAGCATGCGTGCAACCCAAATATCGTCGGCCGGGAAAAGAATGGTATCATCATCCGCAGCTGGTGGTCGAAGTCTATCCTTGAGGTGGGGACTGCTCCTGAACTCCTCAAGCATATAAGACTCGAGCTGGGGAGGCGGGTTACGAATATGTGATTCGTTAGACAAGGTAAGCAATAGAGAGGGTAAGGAGAGAGAAAAGAGAACAGTTAAATATGAGGATCCAGGGGCGAGGTTTCCTCTATTTATAGAAGGTAAAAGAAGAAGCAGTTACTGAGTAGATCAGCAACCGTCACGTCCCAAGAGCCATAAACTAAAACCTCCCGTAACTCCCCAATTGTAACCGTAGCATCCAAAGAGTCATAAGCCAAAACCACCCGCAATTTCCAATTGTAACCATAGCATCACAGGTGATTGTTGACACGTTCTTTGACCGGTCAAACAGTCAGGAGACTAATGTTGATACATGAAAATAACCAATCCTAGAATAGGAGGCCCCTTAACCCATTAAGGGTCCCCTTTAAGATGAAGAGACTTAGGTACTAGGCCTAACCCATTAACATGGGGGAGCCCTAGTTCACCCAATATCATATTAAGGCAGTTGGGCTTTGGCCCAAGAGAAAGCCCTTTAGGTTTGGTGTTAACTTAAGGAAAGGGAAATGGTAGTTTAGTAATATGTTAATCTGATGGGCATTTATCCATAAGAGGGTCATTATAAAAGAGAAAGAGGGCACACTTCTTGAGATCATCATTAATTCCCCATTACTTCCACAAACCTACCTTCTCCTTGGGAGTACTTTCTTTGATTAGGGCTAGTTCCTCCTTCCCACGTTTTACCCATCAACAGACACTCATTGGCAAAGTGGCCGAAACCTTTACACTTGAAGCACTATGGCATATCCTCGTCATCAGTGTCGATGGAATCTTTATTTTTAACAGAAATACGATCATGTGACTTAGCTGACATTGAAGGTTTATCTCTAGAGAATCGTTTATTTCTCTTCCTAAGAAGTTCTTTAAACTATCTTGTGATCAAAGAAACGAAGTTATTAAGATCTTCATCTGAAAAATCAGGATCGACAAGATCATTTCCAGAGTTGTCAACACTTTCACCTTTTAGGGTTTTAGTGTTTTTTCAGTGCCTTGAATGCAATATCCTTTTTGGCTTTGGATTGCAGTTCATGATAGAAGATCTTCAACTTCCCAACAAGAGTGTTCCTGGAAAGTGTATCAAGGTTATTTCCTTCTATGATGGCATGTTTCGTAGACTCGTATCTTGCTGGTAAGGATCGGAGAATTTTCATCACAATGTCATTTTGGGAGATAGTCTTCCCTAATGCAAAACAAGAATTAACAATAGTAGACAACTTTTGATTAAATTATTCAAACGACATCAGACATACAGAGGTTTTCTCAGTCAGAAGTTGGGTTTTGAACCTTATCATTTTTCTCTGAGGTATCTCCTTCAAATACGGTTTCTAAGATATCCCAAGCATCTTTAGATTTAGTGCACGAAGTCACATGGTGCTGAAGATCTGGGCTTATGGCGTGGATAATAGCGTTTAACCCGTCAGAATTATGCTTTGCAGCACTTATCTCGGTTTCACTAAACAGTAGCTCAGTCTACAACAATTGTCGGTGCGTCATATCCAATAACTACAATTCTCCATGTCTCAAAGTCACGGGCTTGTAAAAATGAACGCATAGAGATTTTCCATCATAAGTAATTTGAGCCATCAAATGCTGGCGGTACGTTTATCGAGATTGCACTCATGTCCATATAGTCTGTTAGAGCATAGATCAGTTAAACTCATCAAGCGTTGGTACGTCAAGTTTGGTTGTCAAATTTTAGTGTGTCAAAACTCATCTAAAGTCGCTTGATTGTATACTATGTTCAACTTCATTTAGTTTAGACTAGAAATTCTAAGAATGTTGAGACATACAAGTATTACTCTGAAGACCTGAAGAATATGAAGAAGAAGCGAACTACAACGACGACATCATCCTTCCTCTTGAGGTTAGTAATATTGACTTGAACTGTTGTATTCCTAAAGTATCTTTGGAGTCGTGTTATATTGAAAACATAACATGTGAATCTGTATATACTGTATATATTGTATGATCATAGTATTAAGGAATTATGTACGAAGTATAACGCTTATCTTTTGAACTTCGTAGATATGACATCGACATAATCTTGTATATAGTTTTATGATTATGTGTATCGGTGTATGGTGAAGATTTCATCCTAGGAAACAATGTTTTACATTTTTTTAAAGGAAGTACATTCATGAATCAAAAGGGAAATCAATAGGTTTATTGGTCCGGCTATTCATTGCATATTCTTTGATGAACAATATGTGTGAGTTGGTAGAACAGATCTTAACTCCGGTTATGTATCTTGGTATAACCGATCACAATACCTAGACTTATGATTTGGTATGGCCGGTCCTGGTAATTGGTGTAACCGATCCTAAGTAATCACAATGAGATGGTATGATCGATCCTTGTAATTGGTGTAACCGATTCTGGTAATTGGTGTGACCGATCCTTGTAATTGGTATAACCGATCCTAGTGACTGGTGTGACCGATCACAAGTAGATACCATGTATAGGTAGAACCGATCCTAGTGATTGGTATAAGCGATCCGAACCCATGTAGGTGACTTGGTAGGACCGATCACAACTAACCATTGTGACTTGGTAGGACCGATCACATCGTAGTCTCAGAAGTCTGGTAGAAAACTTCCTAAAGGATTGTCAAGAGTTAAGACTACCCTAAACGCATCATTCAACAAACATCACCATATGGCAACCACTAATCTAATTTTTATGGATAGATTGATGAAGCAGAATCGATCCAAATTAAGGGATAAGCATATACTGAACAAGTTGAAGCCCTTAACCTCCATGATAATATCGGTCAAGCAAGGAAAAACGATCTTACACCTTGTTTATTTGCACACGACTCATCCGAGTAAATGCGGAAGTCTTGAAATCTTTGACTCATCTGGATATGACTTAATATGTTTGTTGTTTAAGTCAAATCTGACTCAAAAATATGTGAGTAGGTAGTTTGGTCCCATGAGTCAGTGATATTTTCATATCTGACTCAAATAAGTTCAAGTCAAGAGTTAGATATGAGTCAGTCAAGTCAGATTTGACTTAAAATAGAAACACACGATACATATAACTCGCGATGAATCCGAGGTTTACTTATATCCAGATTGCAAGTTAGATGCAAACAAGCGTGACGTTAATCCAAATATGCTTGAAAAAGACTGTCTCAATCGCGGACAAAAGAATTGTCATTAAACGTACAATAATTTTCCAATTTGCTTATACCAACCACAATGTAAGGAGAGGGTTTGCAAATAAGAAAACTCAAACCAAGTACTAATACCATCGAGTGATATTGAGAATTGAAAGTATAGCTACATCAAAATGAAGAGTGAAAAACATCGCATCACCATTATTGAAACCTTAGCTAGCTCTCTGCTCTACGGACATCAAAATGAATTAAAATCTTCAAAGAAAGACAAAAGTGCGACAAGACACATAGCAAGCAGCATGGTTAATGGCCCTTATGAGTTGGCCCGGTTCCCTACCCTCCGGTATGTTTAGCCTCCCCACCAGGTCATCACTGATATCACGTGTAGAGAAACACCCCACATGAGCTAGTCGTCCTGGGCTGGCACTGCCTCCATTGTTGAAGACAAAATCTCTGACCCCAGTTTCTTTCATCTTGGACCCACATCTCCCTCCCATGAGTAGTCAGCTGAGAAAATTCATGTGCAAGGAAGGAGGAATTTTGATGACAATTGTACCTTCAATATTTGATTTTTTCTGGATGAAAACCGATTCAAAGTTCCAAGCTAAATTTTTGTGTGGTGGTTGGATGGATCGAAATCAACGTGATTAGCATTATAAGTTACCCATAAATCGTACTCCTCTGATGATTTTGACAAATCCAATGCACCTAAAATTTCACTATGGTGCACGTTTACCATCCCTAGTGTTCATTTCGAGGAGCTAAAAGTTAGAATCCTTGTTTCCAAGGGGGCTGCTCTAACATCATCCAATGCAGCATTTTAATCCTACTGCAAGTTGCAATAAAAACTTCAGAAATGTAAATAAAAATTGTCATATGTTTCAGGAAAAATAATATTTTTGCTTTTTAAATTTGGCCAGCAATTATCACTTTTTCTGAAACGGAGGATTGATAGTAAACTGGTAATTAGCAGCTATTCTTAATGCAAAATCTTCTGAACTTTTGATTCATGACGTTCACCTTTGCAGGTAAAGCGCGTGCCCAATTGTTATTTGTTCATAGGTTCAAGGTCGCTTTAGACCGGATTTAATGATTACTACCCACAATTTTGAAAAGGTTTTTTTGGTTATTGAGTTCCCACTCTATCAGTTTGAACTTTGAATTTTACATGTTCCTTCAAATACAAGGAAAGGGTTTCATTCCAATGAGAACATGTAACCACGTGCTTTGAAAAATTATACCTTACTTTATACATTGTTTGCTGCTGGACATTGTACTAGAATGGCAGCAGAACAATCTGAATCCGATATGAAAACTCTACGAATGATATCGAAGAAAAAAAACGAAGGTCTTGATTTGAAATGTTTGTTGCATGAGGTAATGCACATATATGTCAATATGGTTACAACTAAAAGAAAAAACACAGTAAAGAATTGGCATTCGCAACATCATAGTCGTTGCTCAGGACAAGATGAGAGCTTTACCTTTTGATCTACACGGCTCTCAAGCTTTAGAGGTTGACTAAGAAACAGATAGTTTCTTACTGTCATCGGTTTCTTGAACTCTACTTTCCCCTAAGATTTCAGCTAATCTTTCCTTCAAACTGGCTTCCCATGCTATATTTGGATTTGGACTATCACAGTGCGCATTGCCAAGATCCCATGAAGGTCGATGTTGTCCCCATTCTTTCGTTGTACTTGCGAAGTCTTGGGGCAGTGCTGTTTTTGATCTGGACAAATTCTTGTCTGTTTTTGATTTATGTTTCTGAGTACCGACTTCGAAATGTTCTTGTCCATTAACTTGTTTATCATGCTCGGAAATCTTTCCCCAGTTTGAGAAATTTTCGGTGCTGAAATCCCAACCTATACCATCTGAATCACGCCTTCCGATCGAAAAGTTTCTCTTTGTAATTTTATTTGAGGTGGATTTTCTCCCTTTGGTTTCTTTGTCAACAGAAAGTCTCTTCGGATCTTCTTGAGCAGCTCCATCAACGAAATTCCACACATAGCCTGGGTTATTAGCATCCTCTATGTTTAATTCGATCGAATGGAGATCACTGTCAGATGAACCTTCTTCTTCTCCCGAGTCCAAATCTCCGTCATTGCTTTCCTCATCTACTACTTGTCCTCCTCTTTGGATCTGATCAAACACATTCGGTTTACTCAAATGGATTGCAACATCCCCTCTGCTGCCACATTTCCCTGACCTGTTTTTATTTCCTCTAGACTTTTTGGTCTTAAGAAAGGTTTCAAGCTCAAGCTTTAACTTGTCTACCGCTGCATTTTTCTCCTCGAACTGGTACTTGGCTTCGCACAGCTTCATTTGAACTCTCTCCTCGCGCAAAGTATCCGCCAAGTGAAGCATCTCTCGCTCTTTCTCAACCTCCTCTCGAACCATTGCAGACTCTCTCTTCAATGCTTCAACCTTCGCTTTATCCTCACCAATTCCTCTAGCCAACTCATCACATATTTGTTCCATGATCTCTCGTGCTCTCTTCTCTGTCTCAAGTTCTTTAATCGCCTTCGAAAGAGCAGATTTAGTCTCAGCCAATTCTCTACCAAGACTCTTATTCAAGCTCTCAGTTCTTCTCCTCAACTTCCTCTCTCCCTCGAGATCTCCTTTAATCGGTCTCAAAGCCATCTCTATCTTTTCTTGCTCATTACATTTCCAAGCTGCTTTCTCCTGTGCAAACCGCTTCAATAGACACTCCATTTCCTTACTACGATCAGAAGAAGGATTCTCTCGAACCAGATGATTAACTTGTACGTGCGCTCTCTCAATCTCAGCTCTTAGAGCTGAAATGATTGACATACTTGCTGACTGATGTTCTTCAACACCCCAGAACCGGTTGAGTACTTTTAAAAGCTCTTTCGAGTTTGTCAGACCGTCAGAAACATCCTTCATACGTGCCTTATGATTGTGAACCCCAACTGAAGATCCCGTTGGAGTCATTCCCCGTGAACGCGGCCGAATCTGCAAACAAATATATGAGTTGTGGTCCAGCCAATGACAAAACTCATCATTACTCAATAGATTTCAAATTATTACCTCCATTAGATTGGCATTGCTACTAGAATCAAAACCTCCATTGATATAATCACTAAGCTTGAGTTTCTGAGATGTAATAGAGTTTCTTCTGTGATGACTTCCATTTCTAGACCGATCCAATCTCTGCATAATTGGCGAAACAAACAACGAAAACCCACACAAAAATTCAATCACATTTCACCAAAACTATTAAGAAAAAAGTAATTCTGTTTAAGAAGATAAAGAAAGGAAAAGAAAACTTACATCTGAAACAGGACTATGAGAAGGATCAGAGAGAACAGAGTAAACTCTGTTTCCACCACCTCTATCTCTATAACTACTTCTTGATTCTTTCTTACAATCCAAAATCTCTTTCATTCTTGGAGAAGGAACTTCATTCATTTGCCAAAGAGTAGCAACAAGTTTTCTAGCAGAGACTTGTCTATTAGAATTCGGTGTCAGAATTCTATGATTACTTGATCTTGAATTGTAATTATTATCAATCCTCCAAGTTGGAACTGGAGTAGTATTTGATCCTCTACCTCTTTTACCAACTAAAAGTGCTCTCTTAAATCTATAATTCTGTATCACTGATGAAGATGATGATGTTGATGATGAACAACCTCGCTTACGTATCTTTCCACCTTGAATCAGACCTTCTATGCTTGTATTATGTTTATGTCTCAACATTCTCTGGTTTTAATCAGTCCAAGAATTTGTTTGGAAGTTAATAAAAAACTGGAGAAATATGATGAATAAGTTTCAATCAGGAAATGAGGTTTGGTTTGGACTTATGAGAATTCAAGTCTCCACAGTAATGAGAAACGATATTACTGTAGATAATTGAATTACAGAAAAGCAATGAATTAAGTGGAGTATAAATATAAATAAAGAGAGAGGGGCAGAGGAAGCAGAACAGAGTTTTATGTGGAAGAAGAAGAAGGTTTTTTGAAGTAATCAAATATGAATTCATTGAGTCAATTCGTCAAAGGGATTTTTCTTCTGTACCCCTTGATATTATGTACCAAACTCTATCAGGCC
The DNA here is from genome assembly GCA_023531295.1 of Papaver armeniacum. Classification (NCBI taxonomy): domain Eukaryota; kingdom Viridiplantae; phylum Streptophyta; class Magnoliopsida; order Ranunculales; family Papaveraceae; genus Papaver; species Papaver armeniacum. The sequence goes on from JAJJWW010013405.1 coordinate 99,416, forward strand.
CTCATCATATGATTAAATTGCTTTGCTGCCCAGAAGTCATCTTTTCCATCTATCTGATGGTTAAGTGCCATGTCATCTGTTACTTGACTAAACTACCCTTTCATCAAACCCCAACCATTTCACCCTTTCTCCTGTTAAGCTAGTGAAGGTTTTACAGTTTCAAGACTGGAGTAGAGATTCAAGCAGATGGCACATTGTTTGTTCGTATTTGGTTCAATAGATAAAGCTTTTCTGGATTGAGAAACATAGACAACACATACTAGATAGAATATGCACAGGAGCTACGGTTAACATACCAATACAATTCTTCAGCAAGTAGTTCTCCTGTTGCATGTAAGCACATCCCAAGTTCTCTAATGACCTGCATATACAGAGTTCGTGATAAGTGAAAAAAGTATGCAAGAAATTACATTTAGAAAATCAGTAGAGGTTTGTAACCTTGATTTCTCCTGCTCACTGGAGCAATGGTACCTCTTCTTTCCCTGAGCTCTTGCTATCTTAGTTCGTTTCCCACCATATGCTACACCATTTTCAACAATTTGCAGTCTTGAAGGAGTTTGATATGTCCATTGATTCTACCAGCTCTCTATTGTTACATAAAGATCAAATATCGTAGATGCAAACAGAACCTAAATACTCCGCATAATATCAATCTTGATTAACTATGTGCCACAGCCTTATAAAATAGAAGAGAGTAGGCAGACTTTCAATCCTGATACAACAGTCAGTTACTTTATACATACAATTTCCTTGGATGGTAATGGTTGAAGGTTGACGCTGCCAAAATACGGCAAGGCCTCATACTGTTTGACAATGTACATGCATGCTAGGCAGAAGAATTGTAAGATTAAGAGCAGCGAGCCTTGAGTTACATGTTGGTGAAGGGATTTCATGTGCACTTTAGGAGAAATAATAAGTGCAGCTAAGGCTTTCCATAAAATCTGGTTAAGCAGAGGCAACGATGTGGAGTTTCCATGCTAAGTTATAGAAAGTGATATATCACTACATTGAAGAGATTCGAAGGTGTGAAACGAAAAAACACAAACAAATATTACAAATGAGAATCATATACCTGATAGAGATGAATGAGCACATTATCAAGAGACTCCTGAGCTTGCTGAGAGCACAGACTACGAAAAGATTCAATTGCTTAAATCGCCTCCACAACACGATTCAGTTGCTTCATTACAACAGCCATGTCTTTCACTGAGTGTCAACTCTATCACCATAACTTTATTTTATTTTTGACGCTAAGAATGTGGTGATAGATTTAACACTGCAGTGAAAGACATGGCAGTCTGAATAAAATTTCTACTATTATACATTGCTGGTAAACCCTTGTTTTACTTTTACTTTGGTTACAGATAATAGAGAGGTATGCAATGCGGTATCACACTATCAAATTGCGGTGATTGAGTAGACAGTGCAGTGATAGACATGTCTGTTGTAATGAAGCCCGATTCACTCGCTGACACTGACACTGACACTAAACTCCAACAAAACTTTAGAACATTATCTGTTTGTTGAAATGCGTGTGAGAAAAAAAATACAAAATCCTAACAAATTAACAAACCCCGTCAAGAATTAAACAAACCCCGTCAACAAATTAACGAAATAATCACCTGAACTAGCTTAGATTTTAACATAAGCAGAATCATCATTAGGAGCTTTATTACAGGGAAACAAGAACCTCTGTGCACTCCATTTTGAGTTTGGTTTGTTTGGAGGCAGAATCAGATGAGCACGTGTAAATACTTAAATTCTGTTCTGGACGGAAAATCCAACTTTTTGGACCTCATAATAATTTTACTATATATTTGGGGGCAGGATAGAATTTGATGTATAATTTGGGGGTACGGACAGATGCCATAAAAGGGACACACTGAGAAGAAGTGGTAATTAATGCTGATGAAAACTTATGAACCTCTCTTTTTTTTTTATTTTCCTTTTTCTTTTTCTCTCTTTTGTCTCGTGAGTTTGGGGTAGTGGTGGTGGTGGAGTCTGTAATTAAATCACACACCCCCGACTTTTTACAAAATGACAAAGAAATTAGGCTACTACCTATTTGGTTCGAGTCCTATGATGATGACCTCTTATGTGTCATGCTAGCTAACTCTATATAGACTAGTAGATGTAGAAAGGCAACTGCCCCCCGTGGCACCTAACATGATATTCATCTCTCCGTTCTCACAGCTCCATTCAGCATTCAGTGTTAAATATCGGAAAGATACTGGTCCATGACTATTCGGAATATATTGATTTTTCTATGATCTGTTCCGGTAATACCTTGAGCGATCTTATGATTCGGATGCGAATAGTTGAAAAGTTTTTACGAACTTGACGATGGACAAACAAATGGGGAGTGAGTGGGCACACATTGTCCTGATAAACGTTATTCCAGTGTCCTCTTTAGCTAGAACATTTCGTTTTTTGAATAGGGTAAAGGCTAATATTCCCTATTCCTTTGGATTTTTTGCCTTGATAAAGCAGTTAGTTCACATCAGAGAAGAAAAAGGAAAGGAAGGAGGATAAAGAAGAAATGAAATTATTATAGGAGAAGAGTGATGAGATGCTCTTTTGATCATTTGATTTTTGAATTTCAAACTTTCAAACTTTGAATTCCATTAGATTTTTCTTTTTTTGCTTGGCCTTGACTAATTAGTTAGTTAACATGTGTTAATCAACTAACTACTTATTAACTGCTACCAGACGGGATTAGTGTTACTTAATTAGGCGGCGCTTGGAATATTTAGCTTAATTAGGTCACACCAACTCTTCTTCTTCATGGATAAACAGTAAGAGGTGGTCTACACAAACTATTAATGGTCGCATTGGTGTTGTCAGGACAGAGAATAATGTGATCAATGATTGCAAACATTATTGATCAAAAAAAAAAAAAAACATTTACATAGATGTTTTGAGTCTCCGAAACGTAATTATGTACCTAGAGAAACTAATGATATTGCTAATCATCTTGCAACAGAGGCAAAACTTGAGCATATGTTCCGGGGGAATGATTTTCCAGGATGGTTAAAAACTCTCATTATAAGGAAATTTTCTTTCCTACTTGAAAAAAGATCGAGTAATAATGTGTGTGTATAGATTTGGATTAGTTTATGCACAAGGAGAACATGCAAAACAATAATTGATGGAGAAGATTAGGTGTTCTGCATGTAACCAAAGAATCTTTAAATTCATAGTTAATCAAATCCCAAATTAATTAATCCAAACAACATTATTAACTGACTGCTGACTACTTCAGAAATTAAGGATCTCTATTGCGGCAGCACTAGTGGGATTCCACATGACGACTGTCTCTCTGTAAACATATAAACCACACACCAAGAAAGACGTGAGAGATTAAGAGATTATGACCATTTAACTTCTAATTCATCTATCTATCCACTAATGCGAAAAAAAACATAACAAGTTCCCTTAATCAAATTTCAATTATCCGATTTCAACTAAAAAACGGTTAGACGTGAAGAAGTAAAACCAAAAATCAAAGTTTGAATTGCATTTTCTTATGGGATTTCAACTAATAAACCGTTAGACGTGAAGAAGTAGAACCAAAGACATGTTAGTATCATCTTAAGTGACGTATCAGCTTCACTCTCCTCCATTAACAAAAGCAACTGAACCCCTTTTTAGAAGTTGAGAATTATTAACGGTAAGAGAGTTTGACTAATGCAGAGCTAACATGGATGCTTACTGTGCACATATGACTATATTTCTATAACTCGTCTAAGCAAATACTCTTTTTTCCGAAACCATTTCCCTCCTAACACTCTGGAACAGAAATTGTGCAGAAAATCATTGCAATCGTAACTCTGGAAGGATAAGGCGATCAACTGAAGTGGGACTGAGTATTTTTAGACCATTGTTTTGGGACTACTCAAAAATGGAGGGGGATTACTTTGCGATAGAAATGTCCACCCTATGCTTATAAGGGGTTCCTAAAGTGTGGAAATTACTAGCCTACCCTTAATCTAATTAAAAAATTAAAACTAATCCAATAAATATACACACACTTATATATATATATATATATACTAGGCCTTGACCCGTGCCGTAACGGCACGGGAGTTGATCATTGTCTATATGTTCATTGCCCAATTTATATCACCAAAACATGTCTTGCCGCGGATCATATAAAAAAAAAGAAAGATACATAACCCATTGGTTGCCCTCCATCAAATCCAAAATGGTCTTGTACCAAAAGACAATAGGTAAACTTCACTTAGGTGGCCACAAATACGTTTTCACTTTTGGCATAACAATATTTTTGTTCTTAATTCGTGATTCCATTTTTATTTTCGATAAGTATGAAAATTGGAATCGATTAGATGTTAACCCTTACTAGGGAAGCGTGTATTACCATCCGATGTTTAATTACGCAACTCTTTAACCTAACCGCTTGTACCTATCGGAAAAATGAAATTGCGATAATCCACAATGACTCTGCCGATTGATGATATGTCATCTGCTCAGAGAAGTTCTTCTCCTTCTCTTATTGTTATTCCAAAACGTTATCATGCACGATGCTATACCACAGAGCTATATCGGATTGATTGATTTGTTTTCTTTTTCTACACGGATTAACGTCAGGCTAATGTGGAAGTCGCTGGAATCAAATCAGATAAGTTGACCGAAATAACGTCAATGCCACTGTTAGTTTCTCACCGTAACATCCGGTGACTGGATTACATTTTAGGGCCTTATTGTTCCAAAACTTATGTTATCCGCAAATTAAGAGAAGTTGGGAGGTTAACCCGAAGGTGAAGTTTCTTATTCTTAGTTTGTTACATGCAAATTAAGAGAGAACTTGAAAACAACAATCCATCCTAAGGGAGCTCTTATTCTTAGTTTGTTCTTAATTTGTGATTCCATATTTTTTTTCGATAAGTATGAAAATTGGAATCGATTAGATGTTAACCCTTACCCGGGGAAGCAGGTATTCCCATCCGATGTTTAATTATGTGACTCTTTAACCCAACCGCGGTACCTATCGGAAAAATGAAATTGCAGTAATCACAATGACTCTGCCGATAGATGATATGTCATCTGCTTAGAGAAGTTCTTCTCCTTCTCTAATTGTTACTCCAAAACGTTATCATGCACGATGCTATACCACGGAGCTATATCGGATTGATTGATTTTTTTTCTTTTTCTACACGGATTAACGTCAGGCTAATGTGGAAATCGGTTGGAATCAAATCGGATAAGTTGGCCAGAAATAACGTCAATGCCATCTCTGTTAGTTTCTCACCGTAACGTCCGGTGACTGGATTACATTTTAGGGCCTTGTTGTTCCAAAACTTATGTTGTCCGCAAATTAAGAGAAGTTGGGAGGTTAACCCGAAGGTGAAGTTTCTTATTCTTAGTTTGTTACATGCAAATTAAGAGAGAACTTGAAAACAACAATCCATCCTAAGGGAGCTCTAAAATAAGCACGTGACGCGATGGATTGTGCATTAACCTATTACTCTGGGTTAATGCAATTTGTTTCCATGGTTTTTTTTTTTTTTGAGAATTGCTAGGTTGACCGTAATAGGTGTTTAGAAGAAACCACCGAATGAAACATATAATGGGACCAACTGAAAACCGTTGCCATCCCAATAACATATACATTACACTATCAACGTTAAATTTTTATCGGGTTATTTTTAGGGTAAATTGCGGTCAGCCTGTACAATCTTTTTTTTTTTTTTTTTTTTTTTTTTTGTATTATAACCAGCTTATTTTCACATAGAGTAAGAATTCCCCACTACCTGACTACCACACTGACCACCTACACTACCACCACCGTAACCGCCCATCACCATCATCATCGGCTCCATGGACCACCAACAAATACTACCCAATTAATATGATTATTAACAAATTTATTATTTATTTAATGAAAGTATTTATTAGGATAATCATAAGACATTTATAAGGAAACATTAATAAAATATTAATGATGAAAGTATATTCATTAAGAAAATTGTGAGACATCTATTAAATTAAGATATTTATGATATAAGAAGATATTTATAATGAAAAATTCATAAGAAATTTAATGAAAGTATATTAATTAACATAATTATAAAACATTTATAATGAGAGATTAATAAAATATTCATTATGAAAAATTAATGATATAATAATGATGTAAACAACCACAACCATAGATTTAGCTTCCCCAAGAATGAATCCAGAGCGTCCTTTATCTAAGCTAAGTTGTCCATGCTTTGTTTTATATTAGAGATAGCTTAATCTAAATCATTGACAAATCAAAATCAAAATCAAAGTTATAAAAAATCCATTACTTTTAATTTTTCACAAATCCGTTACTATTAGAGGGTTCATTTTCTTCTCTTCTTTCCGCTTCATCGTCTCGATTCAAAAAAAAAAATCCACAAACTCATTACTCGGAAAAAAATGAGTAGTAATCATCAAAATGGAAGTTGCAGAGAGAAGTTCGGCTAGGAATTATGTGAAACAGTTTGTCAAACTAGCCGAACTCAGCTTTAATGGAGTTTTTTCTTTCAGAGAAAAGTTCGGTTACCTCGCAAAAAAAAAATTCCCAGCCGAACTTTTAGATCGGTTACGTCGCATTTTTTTTTCCTTTTTTTCCTAGCCGAACTTTTAGTTCGGTTACGTCGCAATATTTTTCTCCTAACCAAACTTTTCTCTGAAAACCTATATATTGAGTTCGGTTACGTCGAATTTTTTTTTTCGTAGCCGAACTTTTTGTTCGGTTACGTCGCAACTTTTTTTTTTCCTAGCCGAACTTTTCTCTGAAAGCAAAAACTCCATTAAAGCTAAGTTCGGCTACCTGTGTCTTCAGAACCATTAGCTGAACTACACTTGCAGATGAGTTCCGCTACCTGTTCTTCAGACGTCGTAGCCGAACTTTATTTCCATGGTCGAAATCAGTTTATAAATTTTTCATTTTTTTGAAAGTTTTTACCAATTCAAACTACATTAACTAAATTTGAAGTATACCTAAGTATCCAAAACCTGGCTTGATTGGGGTATACCCAGAATAATTGGGGTATACCCGATTTTAAATGGACTCTTTTTATGGGTTTTAGGGGGAGTCCTAAGGGTGCACGAGGCCGAGCCAGATCAAGGACCGAGCCGAGGCCGGTGGAACGTGCACTGGTTTTGGACCGAACCAGAGGTACAAGGTACAGTGTACCGGTCCAAAAAATAGGAACCGAGGTGCGGGAGTGCAGGTACACGGTCCAATACAAGTACTGCGTGCCGTCACGGACCGAAAGTCCCGAATAATCAAAACCGTTAGATTTAGAGGATAAGAGATCAGTATTAGCCGTTAGATTAAAGTGGGTATATAAACTAACATCAAAAGGTTAGGGTTTCAGTTCACTTTCCTTCTTTCTTTTCTCGTCTCCTCTCTCTGAGAAGGAGAAATCTTCTTCTCTGTAACTCAATCTTCTTCTCTGTAACTCTGTTAACCAAATCTCAATCTCTACCAAAGTTAATCTCAATCTCAATCTCTACCAAAGTTAAGTAAAAAAAAAAACCCTGGGGGTTTGATTTTGGATTTGATTTTGGAGGAGGAATAATCATTTGGGGGTTTGGAGATTGTTGATCGAAATCTAAGGTTAGGGTTTTTATTTGGTCTTTAATTCTTACAGATTGGATTTATACTTTTAGTTTATTTGTTTTGGATGTTTCATTCTTGAATTAGGTTTTCATTAGTAATTTTTCCATATTGTTGGATTTTTGTGTGATTTACTGCTAGTCCGGGTAATTTATTTATTCGATCATGATTCATGAATATTTTTGTTTTCGGATGTGAGTATATTTCGTTTTTGTTGAGATAGTGGTTATTCCATGTAGCTCGGGGTGTCTTTATTTTATATCAATTGTGATTCATGTTTTAGGAGTGAGCGGGTTTAGATACAGAGTTAAGATTGAAGGTCTTGATAACCCATGAGAATTATGTCGATTAATTGATTTGAAAACAGGATTTCCTTTTGTTTTTTTTGGATATAGCATATGTGTTTGGACTGTTGGTTTCGATCGACGACTGTTGGTTTGATCGGATCCACCCGTCTGATCACTCACACTTTGATTTATTTATTGTAGTGCATCATTATATTCTAATACATCGAAATCAACCCAAGAATCTTGCTAACACGGTCATAACGCCGCATTTCGAACAACATCCTTGTAGTCACTAGTGACGTACACACCGGAGACTCAATTTCCATGCTTGCATTTATCATCATAACAATTTTTATCATCTTTGCGAGTCCTCATGATCTTTGCGGTCTTCAAGGATCATTGCGGTCTTCACATTCTCCACGGTCTCCTGAGTCTTTGCGGTTTGCGGTATGAACAATCCTTGCAGTTTTTGCATTCTTTGCATTTCTTGCAGTCTTTGTCGTCCTTACATTTTTGATCCTTCCTTATCGTCCTTGTAGTCGTCGCAGAGTCTTTGCAATCCTTGCATTTATCGCTTTGATCTTTGCATTCCTTACAATCCTTACGGTCTTTGCAGTCCTTGCGGTCTTTACAATCTTTGTGTTTGGCGGTAATAGATATAGTCTAATAGTTACTAATTGTTATTATTTGTTTTGCGGCGTTACTTGGTCCTATCAACACCGATGACACCACAAGTCTTTGCTGACATGGATTAGAAGATCAAGATTCAAGACTACTGCAACACTAGCTGCACTGCTAGTTGTTCTTTTTTTTTTTTTTTTTTCAGATTTTCTCATTTTCAAGACCTAGTGTGTGTGTGTCTGTTCTGTAGACTGTAGCTACTGCCTACTGTTACTTGTTCTTTTTCGGATTTTCCAGACTTTAACTTTAGTGTGTGTGTTTTTCACTTAATATTGCTACTTATTAGTTGTTGCTTTGAATGAGAATTTGAGATATTAGTATTACTTAATATATTGAAAAACAGGTAAAAAACAGGTACTTAGATTGTCGAGAAAAAGACATATTTAATGCGGAAAAGTACCGACGGGTACAGGAGCCGCATTTGCAGCCGGCCGTGTCTGAATGGATAGTCTGGCCAGGTGTCTTAGAATGGTACCCTAACCAGAGGTACAAGGTACGAAGTCTTAGGTCCAACATTTTGGAACAAGTGCAGGAGGTGCAAGTACTCGGTCTCAAGAACCGAGTCGAACGTGCAGGTGTGCACCCTTAGGGAGTCCTAATGGGTAAGTTACAAAACTACCCTCACCCTTTAAAAACATATTACCCTAAATCAGTTTTAATCTTTTCATTTTATTTTCTTCTTCTTCTCCTCCACAACCATACCGGCTCCATCACCCCCACCACCATCAAAACTCGTCGATTTATTCATTGACATCGTCGATTCGAAAACTCCGATTAATCTTCATCAATGGATCCACCACGACGTAAGGAAACTCGTATGAAAGACGCCAATCGAAAACCCAATCAATACAACCCTGGAATTGCAAAACTAGTTCAACATAAAGTGAAGAAAAAAACGGTTGCTGGAGAAGAAATTCAACCCGCTCAAAACGAAGAAATGGTGCGATTAAGAAAGTAAGGGCCTACTTAAACTCACTCAAGTACTTCAATTTCATGTTTGCATGTCAAATTAGGTCAGAAAAATTGATTCTTTGATTTTCAGTTATTTCCGTGACAAGGTTTTAGTTATCGACCTGTAGGGTTTTCATAGTTAGGGTTTGGTAGGCAAGATATTAGGTTGAAGATCTTCTTTAGGTTGTTAAATACTATGAATTACTTGCGGAGCCGGAAGGTTATTCAACCTCGGACCTTAGGCGATAGTTTTGTTTTTAGTAGGGATGGTTATAAAAATTTTCCTTGCTTACATTTGTATTTCAAGATTTGTGTCTCTGATGCTTTGAATTTTAAAACGGGTATGGTATTTGGAAAAAACCATGCTAGGCTATTTGTTAGCCGGCAATGTATGGGTAAAGGAACTTGCCGACTAGTTTTACGAAAAATCCCAGTTAAATCTTGTGTTCATATTTGTTATACGCCTACAGCGAGGTTATGTGAATCACACCATGCGGTTTATGTTTAACCGGCATGTATTTAGATATCTAATCTTCCAACCATTTATCATAGGATTTGTTATATATGTCGAACCTGTCGACCTTTAAAAAAAAATTTCTTAATCGTTCTTGTTCAGGTTGCAAAAGGCAAAGAAGAAAGCTATGAAAGCTCTTAGTCCTCCTTAAAGACCTCCTCGTGTTGGTGATAAACTCTTGACTTCAACACATCGAGGGGCATATGTTGTCTTAGGGAACGCTCAAGATACGTGTACCGAATGATGATTATGAACCACCATCGGAACCCATTGATTGACGAGACTCCGGATGAAGACCAATCAATTCCATCCGGTAGAAGAGGTGATGATGATGATGTTGATGAAAGAACTCCATTCTTTGGAGGAGGGAACAATGATGATGATGATGATGGTGATCAAGACATGCCTAATGTTGGAGGAGGTAATGATGATGATGATGATGGTAATGGAGATAAAGGTAAGGGTAGAGAAGATGAAATTGTTGAAGAGCAATGAAAGCAGATTTTTTAGATGAAGTTATCTTTTCAATGATGTTGTAGTAATAGGTTCGTTCAAGACTTGTGAAAGCAGATTTTTTAGACTTAATATTTGTAAATAAAAATAACAAGCTCAATTAAAAAGTTGTTTGGAAATTATGGAGAGGCTGGGGCTAGGATTCCTCTATTTACCAATTCCAAAGTGATACTAATTACAATCATGCAATTTCACACGTTCAATTTGATTCTCAACTATTGCAAAAGTAGATTTTTAGAAACAACAAATGTTAATCCAAAGCATGGGATATCAAAACCTTAGGCTAAGCATATTCCATCAATAGAAAATACAATTGTTTAACAAAAATCATAAAATCTATTTTTAATCTAGGCAAATAATCATAATTAAAAATTACACAAATCAAATAATTAAGAATTACCACTTTTTCATTGGAAAGATAGCTTCCTCCATCGCCCCAAGGATTAGGTTTAGCTCATCATGTTGGAAACACGCTCAAAAGTTGATTTCATTGCTCAAAAATGGTTTACAAATGATGAATAAGGGAGAAATTATGAAAAATCGGGTTTGTAACAATTATTTTTGTTACAAACCGAGCTATTCTGGAGAGAACGATAAATATTAGCGCGTTATTCTTTTGTTTCTTTAAGTATGCCTCAATCTACGACCCACATATGCGAGTCGTTAACACTTATCATTGAAGAACGACGGTCCCTTGTGCGTCTTATGTTCTTGAGCTCTCTTCAATAGCAGTGACAAATATACGAAACTTGAATTTCTTTGCTCATTTCTCTCTCCCAACTCTCCGTTCCCCTTAATGACTTCTATCGACACTATTTATATATCAAAGGAGAGTATCTCTCAATCGAATGCTCAAATCTTCTCATTATTCCTCGGATATCTCACGTATCTTCATCTCGTTATTTCCGGGGATAATATTCCCTTTTATCTTCTCACATGAGTTCTCTTCCATCTAGCACACTCCCAGATCGTTGATTTCACGACTCAGTTAGAGTAAAACTCTTGCATAGATGTTACTTCCACAAGAAAATCCCGTGTATATCTCGATGTCATGTTTTATGGAAGATACGTGGAAAACTTCTTTCTTTACAATTTAAACACGACTAACTACCCTGTTTTGATGTAACAGGGTAATACCAAATCATATCCAGTCAAAAACTCGCAAAAATCTCGTCCAAAAATCATCCAGGGAAGTACGCAGGCGAGGAAACTATTTTCCCGCCAATTTCCTTTCTTTAAACCGAGAAGAAGGGGTTCCCCTACCAAGTTCTGGGGTGCTGATAGTAAGTAGGTGCCCCTTAACAACTGGGTGCCCCTTATCCAAAATGAGAGTCCAAATAGTAATTCTTCTCCAGGGTGCTTTTATCAACTTTTCGATCCGATTTTTCCAAAAAAGTTTATTTCCCAAAAATACCTATAAACACACAAAACACCATAATAAGTACAAAATCGAGTACCAACAATACAAAAAATTGAGGACAAAATTAGACAAAAATGTGTCTATCAAATACCCCCAAACTTATTATTTGCTAGTCCTCGAGCAAATTTATTCTAGAAAATAAAATTCATTTGAACCCCTAGGTGGCCCTAGTGGCGGAGTGTTGTCTCCGGAGGGTTTGGTGTACCCACAAAACCTTTACTCCTCGACCCTAGCTATCTACGCAGAACCTTGGAAGGCACTAAAGAATCTCCTTGGTTGGCATACTTATTGACTACAGGAGGAAGTACCCTGATGCGAAATTCCAATTGTTGTACACGAGTTTGCACTCAAGCATACTAAAATTCATATAAAGTGACAGAGCTCTACTCAGATAGTTTCTAAACATCATAAACCGGAGTCAACTAATCACATGGATAGATTAAGAAGATGGATGTAGAGAAAAACGTAGATGATGTTGACTAAGGTGAACCTATCCTAATGGATCGAGACACTTTGAGTGCGGACTAATATCAACACACTAGCATATACAAGGGAACCAGTGGTTGATAATCCTAACTTTAGGTCAACTCAGCTGGCATATACAAGGGTACCAGTGGTCGACTTTATTGTATTTATTCCAGTTGGTCTAGTGGTCTGGTGTTTATTTTATTTTTTATTTTTTATTTTTTTTTTGGTATCTCAGTCATTCTATTTCACCCTAGCAATGATAAAAAAAAAAAAAAAAAAAAGTGATCAGGATTCTTTCGATGTTTCCATCACGAGGATATGGCGAAACTACCATGTTTTCTTTTCTAACACCTGAGCTCTGTGCTTTTATGAATAGACTCTTCTAGATGTTTCCATCTAATCAGATTGGTTCCTCAACTCCTACAACCAAGATGTTCCCATCCACTTAGATTAGTTAGTGCCAACCTTAATAAGCATAAATTTCTAGTCTCTGGAGTTTATTTATTACAACTGCAACTAAAAGGTTTCTCCCATACCCCCAAACTTAAATCTAACGTTGTCCTCAATGTTCTAAAGATGAAATTAAAAACATGAACAAGGAGAAACCGTTACCACCAGAAGGAGATGAGGAAAAATATTACCGTGTTGCATGAGCAAGGGATACCTCCCAAGGAGTGCTAAGTTTAAAGTCTTCAGCCAGACATCAAATACCTCAAAAAGGAGCTTCACCTTCCAAAGTCATACACCAATAGCCGAAATAGTTGTGGGTCCATAAGACCAAATAGAGCTAACACCAATATCGATAACCGCACTTTGGTTAGAAAAATGAATAGAAGGAGCACATCCTCATCTAAGGTTTGTCAAGACAACTGGGTTTATCCGGGGAGCATAATTGAGCTTCATATGTGTGTCTTGATAAATAAATTCATCCGAAAACGGGTCTCTAAAACACGGGCTTACCTCCGGACAAGATCGGGAGGATCGGGTTCATGAGTCCAGATTGACTCGAGTAATATCTCAGACACACATGTCTCGAGTCCCAAGTTAGGGACTCTAATTAGGGATACATGACAATCACAAGAACCATCACTACCCCCAAACTTAGGGTTTTCATTACTCACAGACAAATCTCTAACTATTGCTTGAATTTCTGGATCCTCAGAGTCCTTAAAATACTCAAGAGATTCTTGTAGTTATCTACCCCCAAACTTAGGGTCATCATTATTCTCCGAAAGACCTAACACTCTTGCTTGGATTTCTGGGTCTGTAGAGTCTTTAAAATACTCAAGGGCTTCTTCTAAAGATTGATCACACATCTGGTCTAAGAGAATGGTTTCCTCAAATTCATCTAAAGAATCTCCCAGTAAAGTGTCATGCCAATTATCCTCAACTAAATCATGAACTAAAGTGCTAATCATATTCACTTCTTCTACATCATCATTATCAGAAGGTTGTCTAGTAACATTAAAGACATTTAGTTCAGTGGTCATATTACCAAAGGATATGTTCATAAGACCAGTCCTACAATTGATGACAGCGTTAGCTGTGGCTAAAAATGGGCGACCTAGAATCACCGGAATTTGAGCACTTGGGTCCTGAATGGATTGGGTGTCTAGAACAACAAAATCCACTGGATAAATGAACTTATCAACCTCAATCAGAACATCCTCTATGACACCACGAGGGACTTTGACAGACCTATCAACTAACTGAAGTGTCATTTTGGTCGATTTCAACTTACCATGTCCTAGCTGGGTATACACATGGTATGGGAGTAAGTTAACACTAGCTCCTAAGTCAAGTAAAGCTTTATCGACCATGTGATTACCAATCGCACAAGATATGGTGGGGCATCCGGGTCCTTATACTTAGGGGGTGTTTGGTTGAAGAATAGAACTTACTTGACCGGCTAAAAGGCTTTCTTTTGGACATTAAGCTTACGCTTTCGTGTACAAAGATCTTTAAGGAACTTGGCATAAGCGAGGCATCCGCCTAATTGCTTCTAACAAAGGAATGTTAATGTTCACCGCTTAAATGTTTCCATTATCTCGTTGAAAGTCGACTCCTTCTTTGTTGGGGCTAACAAGCTGTGGGAATGGGGCTCAGTAACAAAGCCGGCTCAACAGGACCCTTATTGGTCTCATTAGAGACTCTATCAGTCTCCTCATCATTTTCTGGCTCAGAAGGGTGAACTACAACATGTTCACTTTCAGGTATGGCGACCTTATTGTCAACTTTCTTTCCACTCCTAAGGGTTGTAATAGAATTCACATGATTGTACAATTTCTCTCCTTTGGGGTTAGGATCAGTGTGACTAGGGAACCTTCCATCTTCTCTCTCACTAAGGAACTTAGCTATTTGAACGACTTGAAGTTCTAATTTAGCAAGAGACTGGGAATTATTCTTAAAATTCTGCTTGGTTTACTCTTGAAAATTAACATGGCTCTTTATTAACATTTCCTGGCTTTGTGATAGCATATCTTGGCTCTTTTTTAAGATGCTAAAAGATTCCTCTAAGCTAGTCATTCTATTCTCGAAGGGTTAAGAACCGGGGCTGACTCAAGAGTTCTTAGCATAACCAAAACACGGGGAGGCCGAGAATTACTAGGACCGACCTTGATTCTGGCCCTTATACCAAGAAAAATTAGGATGGTTTCTCCAACCGGGATTATAGGTCTCACGAGTATGGGTCATACTTCGACATTGGTTCTCAAACCTAGCATTGTTATAGACAACATGAGCTTGCTCTTCACTAACCTGACCTTCCCAAAATGAATTATCGGGCTCTATTCCACAACTAGATTGAGAGGTTCTATTAGGTTCACCAAGGGACCTATTTTTAGACTGACCCATTTCCAAAGCTTCTAACCTTACGGACAAAGCGACAAACTTAACATCTGACCCGAAGCTTGTATCTACCATATTGGTGCTACTTCTATTAACCAAGAGTCTTTTAGGGGGTTAAACACAAGACTCCCACTGTTGGGATTTCTCAGCAACAACTCCTAAGAAGGTAAAGGCATCATCAGCACTTTTATTAGTAAACTCACCAGCACACATAGACTCGACCATGGCTTTGGTCGAATAGTCTAAACCATCATAAATAATCCCTACAAGTTTCATCTTATCAAATCCATGGTGAGGACATTGAGATAGGAGATCATTGAATCTCTCTAAAAACCTATAAAGTGACTCTCCCTCTTGTTGCACACTAGCACTAATTTTCTGCCTAACAGCTGCAGTTTTATGCTTAGGGTAGAAATTTCATATAGAAAGCAACAATAAGTTCTTGCCATGTTTCAATGGATTCAGATGGTAGGTTGTTTAGCCAGGTCTTGGCTTTATCTTTTAAGGAAAATGGGAACATCTTAAGTTTCAAAACTTCATCAGTAAGGTCTTTTATTCTAACTGTCCCACAAATTTCCTCAAAGTCCCTAATATGAAAATAAGGGTTCTCATCATCTTTTCCTAAGAATATAGGGATCATCTGAAGAATACTAGCTTTTATCTCGAAGTTAGCCGTATTGGCTGGCAATTTAATGCATGAAGCTCGGTTGGTCCTAGTTGGGAACATGTAATCTTTCAAAGTTGCCATCGTTGGCACAAGCGAAGTACTAGGGGTACTTTCCTCACTAAGAGACAGATTCTCAAACCGAAGTTTCCAAAAACGGGGCTCAAAAGAAGAGTCTTGAGTTCCCCGCTTTGAAAGAAGAACTACTAGGTTTGCCACTAATCAAACGACCTAGAGTGTTTCTTTTCCAAGCCCGCTCTCTAATGACCTCGGGCATACACCAGAAAAACAAAACAAAAGAAAAAGAAAAATCCTAAAAGGAAGGGAAGTTCTATGCAAACACAAACAAGGCTGACTCCACCACAGCAAACCTAATGATATCTAGCAAACAAAAAGCATGATGGATCCACTTAGATTGTTTTCTAGACCAGCTTCTAATCCTTCGAAAGGGAATTCGTTACAATCTAAGCAAACCCCTCTGGATCAATCCGAGTTAAAGTAAGTTGAATCAAGGCGAGGGAAACTCCGTGGAGCTTTGATACCCAAGGCCTCACCGCTATTACAAGGCGGCGCAGTCACGCATTCAACTTCACAGAAACCATCATGAACTTCGAATTATGCTTAAAAGAGTAACCAATATTTTTCGAGCGACTTTCCTACTAAGCTCGTTACCCTATCGGTCTCGTTCTATTCCAAATTTTAAAGCTTAGGTTCGCGTTAAGTATCGTTTTCCTAAGGCGGGCAAGAAGAGAACGGTGATGAAATCCGAACCCTTATCTTATATGGTCAGTCCTTGCCCTTTACTAAGAAATTAAACGGCCCGTTTTCAAGTCCTCGGCATATATTCACACGAAGGAAGACAAGTAACTCTTTCGACGAGGATTCGCGAGTGTTTCGACAAACTTACCTCCGTACATTTGGGGATGAACCGTTCTGCAGTCGACTCGGGCCACGACTCCTATGTCATGTACGAACCCGAGGGGCCGAGACGATATCGTAATCGTCGTCCTTCTCTGCACACAGTTTATATTTAATACTATCCTTCCGTAGGGTTTAAAAAAAAAATCAAAGAATGTCCAAGTGTCCAAGTCCAAAGTCCAAAAATAAAATACAAAAGAAAAGGAAAGTCTTAAAAAAAATAAAAAAAAAAATATCTCTCTCTCTTTTTAAAAAAAAATCTTCTTCTTTCGCTCCTTTCGCTTTGTCTTTAACTCCAAATCTTTAAGTATCCACCCAAAGCTTTGGCAAATTTTTCTTTCGCTCCAAATCCCAAAATCTGAAAGGAAAAGACAAAAACCCAAAAACGTAAAGAAGAACAAATAAATAAAAACCTAAAAGAAAATCTAAAAACTCTAACCTAAAGACAAGTCCGCGTCGGCGGCGCCAAAAATTGATGGATATTTTCAATGATGTTGTAGTAATAGGTTCGTTCAAGACTTGTGAAAGCAGATTTTTTAGACTTAATTTTTGTAAATAAAAATAACAAGCTCAATTAAAAAGTTGTTTGGAAATTATGGAGAGGCTGGGGCTAGGATTCCGCTATTTACCAATTCCAAAGTGATACTAATTACAATCATGCAATTTCACACGTTCAATTTGATTCTCAACTATTGCAAAAGTAGATTTTTAGAAACAACAAATGTTAATCCAAAGCATGGGATATCAAAACCTTAGGCTAAGCATATTCCATCAATAGAAAATACAATTGTTTAACAAAAATCATAAAATCTATTTTTAATCTAGGCAAATAATCATAATTAAAAATTGCACAAATCAAATAATTAAGAATTACCACTTTTTCATTGGAAAGATAGCTTCTTCCATCGCCCCAAGGATTAGGTTTAGCTCATCATGTTGGAAACACGCTCAAAAGTTGATTTCATTGCTCAAAAATGGTTTACAAATGATGAATAAGGGAGAAATAATGAAAAATCGGGTTTGTAACAATTATTTTTGTTACAAACCGAATTGTTACAGAGAACGATAAATATTAACTGTCGTTGTTACTGTTTCTTTAAGTCTGCCTCCAATCTACGACCCACATATGCGAGTCGTTAACACTGTTGAAGAACGACGGTCCCTTGTGCGTCTTATGTTCTTCGAGCTCTCTTCAATGGCAGCAGCAGCAAATATCTGAAACTTGAATTTCTTTGCTCTGTTCTCTCTCCCAACTCTCCGTTCCCCCTTAATGACTTCTATCGACACTATTTATATATCAAAGGAGAGTATCTCTCAATCAAATGCTCAAATCTTCTCATTATTCCTCGGATATCTCACGTATCTTCATCTGTTATTTTCGGGGATAATATTCCCTTTTTTATCTTCTCACGCAGTTCTCTTCCATCTAGCACACTCCAGATCGTTGATTTCACGACTCAGTTAGAGTAAAACTCTTGCATAGTTGTTACTTCCACAAGAAAATCCCGTGTATATCTCGATGTCATGTTTTATGGAAGATACGTGGAAAACTTCTTTCTTTACAATTTAAACACGACTAACTACCCTGTTTTGATGTAACAGGGTAATACCAAATCATATCCAGTCAAAAACTCGCAAAAATCTTGTCCAAAAATCATCCAGGGAAGTATGCAGGCGAGGAAACTATTTTCCCGCCAATTTTCTTTCTTTAAACCGAGAAGAAGAGGTTCCCCTACCAAGTTCTGGGGTGCTGATAGTAAGTAGGTGCCCCTTAACAACTGGGTGCCCCTTATCCAAAATGAGAGTCCAAATAGTAGTTGTTCTCCAGGGTGCTTTTATCAACTTTTCGATCCGATTTTTCCAAAAAAGTTTATTTCCCAAAAATACCTATAAACACACAAAACACCATAATAAGTACAAAATCGAGTACCAACAATACAAAAAATTGAGGACAAAATTAGACAAAAATGTGTCTATCAAACCCGGTGAGAATCAATGCTACCGCGTCAGGTTATTTGCTATACGTCCTGGGAAGATGTATCTTCCCCGACAGTTCCGGAAACTTGGTCGACGCCAGTTATTTGCAACTATTGGATCCCTTAGATAAGATGCGTGAGTATTCTTGGGGTACTGCGGTGGTCGCCTTCTTGAACAATGAGTTGACAAAGGCTTCAAGGGCACTCACTTCGCAAGTTAACGGAAACATATGTCTCTTCCAGGTAATTCTATTGTCTAAATCATTTATATTTGCCAAATTCTCGTAAGATAAGATTCTTACTAAACTTTTTTTTTTGCATAGGTTTGGATATATGAGCACTTCCCTTCTTTGGTGAAAGCCAACTCCTACGTCAAAGTGGATGCGAATGTTGTTGTTGATAAGCCAAGAGCGCAAAGGTACAGTTTTAAGGGTACTCAGGATAAGGAAATGCCGCAAAATCTTATCAAAATGTGAATGGCCATCGACAAATTGACTGCGGAAGAGGTGATATTTGATCCGTATCGGGATGCTAGAAATCAAGGTTTAATCCAAAGGAGAGATGAAGTTGCATTATACTATGGACCCTTGTTGTTGTGCACCGAAGGATATTCAATGTACGATCCACATCGGGTAATGAGACAATTGGGTTACGTGCAAGAAGAACCTCATTTCGATGAAGATAAGTCGTTCTTTACTGTGAACCGGGATGACTGCACCACCTCCCAAAAAACTATTAACGTCTCTTACGATCCAGTGCCAACTCAAGAACATTGGGACGATAGACAGGGCCGTAACATCGATGTGAGTCTTTTGGACGAGGTGACCACCGGTCATGAAGCTAGTGAGAGATACATGTCGTGGTACTTGGGTTGGGCTCGTCCTTCTGTGATTAGGGAGATGACTGCTGAAGAATTGGCTCGTAAGAGGAAGATGGCAACGAAAGACCCAGCAACAAGTCTTAAGTTCTTTGTAAGTATTTTAGAGTTGTTCTTATTATTTTAAGATCACATTATCGAATCATTCTATTAATTGTTTGTTGTTTAATTGAAAATATAAGGAGCATTTGAAGACCTTGTCGAAGGTGTTGTGTTGCGCGAGAGAAAGAGGAGAGCCTTTGTCGATTGAAGAGCAAGGCAAGCACATTGACTTTGTTAACAATGTTGACAATGAGGATGCCCATGAAATATTTAAGCAAGCTGAGGCTGAAGTAAAGCGGAAGAAAAAGCCAGGAGGGAAGCAGAGGCCAAGATGAATGCTGACAAAAACAGGGCTCGTAGTGGTCGTGGTGGTGAAGGTAGTAGTAGTGGTGGTGTTCCTAAACGGGGTCGTGGTCGTGGTCGTGGTCGTGGTGGTGAATGAATGCATTTCTAGTTCATTTCTTTATGTTGTGTTGGACAAATGTTAAGGTAATGGTTGGAAAAATGTTTTTTTAAGGATTATGGGACATGTTTTCGTATTTTGGACAACAAGTGTTGGATTTCTAGTTGTTGAATGAATGGTTTGTTTAGCTACTTAAAGTTTCAATACTTATCCCGGCATGTTTTTAACTCACCATGCCGACCATACAGTAATGGCAAGGTTTTGAAGTGTCGATGCTGGCCTGACAAAGATAAAATGCTTGCATACCGGGTCGGCAAGGTAATCGGATCAATATCAAGCGGCTGTGATACTGATAGGAAGTGTATTATGTTATAGAACATGCCGGCCATGTTTTGCGAAAATGCCTTCTCCCGATGCCTAAAATCATCATAAGGTAGGCATGGTCATAAATTTGGTTCCTTGCCGACCACATAATAGCCGGCAAGATAGTGAACAAATATCATTCCGACGGTTTAACAGAAAATTGCATGAACTCCTGATGCCTAAAAGTTATAAGATCAGCATGGTAAGAAAATTTATACCCTGCCGACCATATCATAGCCGGCATGAAAATGTCTAAATACCTTGTCGGTGGATACACATAAGAAAATGTGTTCCTGATGCCTAAAACTCATAAGGTCGGCATGGTAAGAAACTTCCCACCCTGCCGGCCATACGTAGTCGGCATATTGGGGATAACAAATCTCGCCGGTGAATTCAAAATTCAAATTTTTGGCAAGTACAATTTCATTGATTGACTTGTACTTGGGAACTATAACGGCCAAATTTGGCCACCATCCTATAAATACACTACTTCTCTCTACAAAACAACATACAAATAGTTTCATATACTCTCCAAATCTCATATCATCATACACTCCATCTAACTCACCTAATAGCTCTCTACAAACAACAATGGCATCATTTGATTCAAATGAAGATTTGGCAATCACCAAAGCATGGTACGCGGAAAATCGACTTAGATGGCAATCCTCCGAAAGGGAGGATTCCACAACCTTTTGGGCTAGGGTACACAACAAATTTTGCGGCAAGTTTGGGAATCCTAATGCAAGAAGTATTCAACAAGTCCACGCTAGGCACCTAGTAATCGAAAATGCGATACTTGCTTTTTTAGCTCTCCAACCTCGGATTTTTAACACTCGCCCCTTCACCTTGTCCATTGCACAATTTGTAAGTAATTTTGTGGTTATTTTTTACGCAACCCGTGTTGTTTTATCTTCCAATGAAACACCACTAACAAATGTAAGTTTGTTTTTATGTTTTTGTAGCATGAAGTCGTGAAAGAGCGCTACTTTGAGGAAAAGGGGAAGCATTCGCGTTCGATGCAAGCTATCACTTCTTGGCACAAAGAATCCCGGAGGATAACCCGGAGTACTTGGATGTCGTATCGTCTTCGGAGGAGGAAGATTGATGGATTTAGAAGTTTTTGTATAGATTTTGTGGGTAGACCTCTATGTAAACCCTCACGAGACTATAACTCGTCCACTAGGGTCGCCTAGGGGTTCAAAGGCTTGATGCACATGCTAAGTGCATTTGTTTTTATGTTTCAATCAGTGTAGTAACCAAAATTGCATGAATGAAGTGAATTACATCTTCCCATATTCTCGTTTTCTGTTTGGTATAAATGCAATTCGGCATGGTTATAAATCCTTAACATGCCTGGGCCACTGAAAGCCGGTAGTGTAATAAATTATGTGCATATCGACTATATTATAGCCGGCATGTTAGTGAATATTTACATGCCGACCGTTAGATTCTTTGGCCAAAGGTAGTCGGCTTATTATTCATTCAAAAACCTTAGGCCAAAACATGGTCGGCGTTTTGTTCATCCAAGGACCATGCCGCCTGAAAGTGGTCGGCATTTTATTCAAACGTATACCATGCTGCTAAATATAGCCGGCACCTTCTTCAAACGTCGACCTTGCCGACTTATAACATTTTCGAAAACCCATTTTTTTGATCGAAATCGAACTCATAAGAAGGGTTTAAAGGTTTAACCCTCTTTGAATTTTCATTTTCACAAGTTTTAATCTAAACTCAATTAACTAAGCTAATCGATTTTTTTAGTGTTAATTAAACAATGGCATATTAGCCATTTAGAAAACACAAGGTTAAGGGGTGGCTTGGTTTTACCCTAATGACCAGATTTTGTCTTATTGGGCATACCCTAATTAGTTTGGGTATACCCCAATCTCGCCAGGATCCAAAACCCTCATTTCGAAATCAACCATCTTAAAAAAAAAAACAAAAACAAAAAACAAAGCCCCCTTCTTCTAAAAAATTATTCTTTTAAAAACACCCAACTAAAAAATTGACACAAAACTAAATTTTGTACTTACAATTTAATTCCGCCTTAACGACATGCAGTGCGAAGCAAATAGATGTTCAAACAAAGATATCATATTTCTTTGTAAAGAGACGTAAAACAATTTCTAAAATTGTATACAATTGAAAACTCAAGCCGAGTCAACTCATCGAGTCAACTGATTGAATGAGTCATAACTCAGTCAGCTGCTAGTCGGAAAGGTAATGTCTGAGTTAGATGTTAACTCGACTGAATGGTTTTAGCCCAGGGCCTAGGCCATTTGCATTGGCCCAAGCTCTGTTGCACCATTTTGGCCGTTTACAGCTTCAGTTCCCTGTTCCCGCTTCACTGCAGATGCCTGCACAACCAACTCAATTCATCATATGCATACTCCCATTGCAACTCAGCTCTTCTTCATTTCAGTTCAAGCACAACTCGGGTTATCTTCCACCATACCTATTTACTTCTATCACCAGAAATCACACAATCCAATCACCACAACAGCTATAGCCTTAAACACCAACCAAACTCAGCTATATCTCCTTCCTGCAATTCAATTCCTATCATACATCTAAGTTCTAAGGCCAATCAATACCAGCTGCTAACAATACCCACGGCATCATCAATTCACAGCAACAGCCACAACTCCAATTTGGAACATCAACTCACACCACCATCATCTCATTGTCGTATCAAAATCATTACAACCCATGGAAGCATCAATTCCATTGCTAAAACCAGTGCAATATCAGCACCACGATCTGCTCACCACCAATTCTCACTGCAGTTAAGTCCTAAGCAATCATCTAAAGCATACAAACTCAGCCATTACACCACTGAATTCATCTCCAACTCTCTTGATCCTACAACGAACACAGCTGCAAATAACACACATAACAAAAACCATTCTTGAGCCATTTCTCCCTGCATCAGCACTTCCATTAGATTCTCAAATCTACTCTAATACTTGAAACCTCCACCTCCCTCGACTCAATCCACCATCACCTGCTCTGATTTCCTTGAGCACCAGTTTTTTCACCACTACAACAACCAACTCAACACCAACACTGTCACTTCCTAACTAGCCATTGCACAACACCTCCGTTAAACCCGTTTCCTGCATCAATTCGAGTAAAGCATCACCAACTTAAGCTGCAATTCCTGCTTCATTCTGGCCAAGACAGACTCTAACAGATCTCATCTCTATCTGTGCTTTCTCCCATGCAACCATCTCCAGCATCACTAACAATACAGCTCCATAATTCCAACAGCTGCAACATGAATCAGTTCATCTCAGATTCCAAACACCCATGGGACCACACATCAATTTCATTCATTCTTCGCTAATTCTCGTTCTCAAAACCAAAACCATCCAAAACCCTTTTGTATCTTCTCGTTCTTCAACTCAACAACAAATATCAAACCCCATGAATTCTTGTCAAAAACCCTAGCGTCAATCATTCTTGATCTGAATCAGACCCATCACTCAAATCCACTAACCTGTTAATTCTTCTCAAACATCGAACCATCTTAATGCAATTTCATACTAGAGTTAAACCCTAGTTTCTCCATTATTCATCACCGATTCTTCCATTAGCAGCAAATAATCACCAATCACCCAACACAGAGCTTCAATTTCTTCTTTAAACTCCCCGAATTCTTCAATCTTCAGATTCGCATCGAAACCCACTCAACCTCTTCTCGATCTCACCATTACAGCGCCTCCATTTCTCCATCTGACGTTGTCGATTTGTTCCACCCAGCAGCAGCAACAAACCTTTAGTCAAAATTGAGTAAAGATTAGTGGAGATTTAGGCTGTGAAATTGATGATGAAAATGGATTTCGATTTCAACGAAGAAGAAAGGATTCGAGAGAGATTTCTGCTGCTGTTCGTTTGGGAGAAAGAATAGATTAGGGATAGGGTAGAAGGGAAAATGAAATTTTGGAGGTGGCCGGGATTCGACCCCAGGACCCCTAACTGTATTCCGTGTTTTTGTTTTTTTCGTTTTACAGAAATGTCCTCAACATTATTAATCATTTACGTCTGTTTAAAGAAGGAAAAAAATCAAGGAGGGGCGGTGAGGTCTTTTTATCATGAACCAAATCCAATCTTTTTTGTGAAATTGGAAAAGAAAATCGTGTCCCATTTGACACAAAGTCACCATATATAGATTCCTCCCTCGCTTCGCTCGGCCAAATTAATCATTAGGCTAACACTAATTAATCATTACACTGACTAATTTAATTATTTTTCGGCGAGTTTGATATTAAAAAAAGACTTAAATAAGGGGTGACTCATTATTACTTCTAATATCCACTCAAAAAATTGAGGAATAGTCCCCTCCATTTTTGAGTAGTCCCCAAAAAATCGTTCTATTTTTACAAGGAAGATGACTTGCCCGAAAGGCTGCACATTTTAAGAAATATGCTTGCTGGGTTGGAGATAACAATTTGCACATATCACATATCAACAAAATGTCGGGCAAAACTAGCCCACCAGGTGAAGGAACAACACTTGCCATAGGAACATCCTTGGCTGAACCGAACCTTCCTTGCAACATAGATTATCCACCACTCTAATTATCAAAGTAATTCTCCGTTGCCTTCCTATTAAAGCTAAAATTCAATTCAACGGAAGTAAAAAAATCAGCAGAAGAAGCTGATATTCTTACTTCAAAGCATGTACAACTAGACTCGGCGGAAGGTTGTTGGGGATAGTTGGTGCAATCATCATATATTCACATGGCACACAAACCTAGGAAACCAGACTTGACAAATTTTTCAACATGAATTTAACATGCACACATATATGTTACATTGCACAAGTGCAAATTCAACCTCTCGGCATTTACAGATGGATCAAAACACAACAACATGGATCAATACAAACATACTACCCTCCAAAAGGATGGACAAAGACACTACTACGTGCATCATCGTTTAACAAACACCATCATTTGGCAACTACAAGTCTAATAGCAAGTCTAATAGAGTCGGAACAAGTCAAGAGGACCTCGACCTTCCATAGAACAGTCAAGGCACACTTGCACTTGCAGGAATTAAGGAATTTAACATCAGACAAAGTAAGAAAAGAAAAACTAAAACATAGGAGCTTCAAAGTAGTATCTAAGCTGGACAATGTCACCATTCCATAAGGAAGACATGGTGTTCGGTATCGGAAAACAGGTTTGAAACAGCAGGTTAAGGGGAACTTCACTCTTCACTAAAGAAAACACTAACTAGACAAAAACATACAGGTATGTAATTCACAGAACACAGTTTCGCCATTTAAAAAAATTAGGAGGAAGAAACAGGGGAATGCAGGTAAAAGTTTTAGCAAACAAGCCAGGGAATGGAAAGCTGTGACAAGGTTATAAGATGACAGTGGCTATCAAAAAAAAAAGTGCACCAAAACAATGACAGGCAGCAGATTAAAAGGTTCAACATAACCACCACTCTTCACCAAAACCAGACATATGGCAGAGTCGATTCACAAAGAATATGTGCCAACTCCACTGCAATACTTCTCAGTATTTAAACGACATACATTGTATCATCATAAAGGATGGTATGGATCAAGACACTACTACATGCATATCCAAATGAGGCAGATACTGAACAAGTTGAGGCCCTCAACCTCCATTGTAATATCATTCAGGCAAGGAAACTAAATCTTAACCAAAATGTGCTAGAAAGTGACTAATAATAACCATTCAGGCAAGGCCCAAGTCCTTCCTAAGTGAAAAGAAGAACTACTACTGCAGTGTCTGATGCCCAGTATAAAGAAACAAAATGAAACCACAAATAGCTTGGTAAACTTAAGACTGCTGCATAGTTAACCTGATATATATCCAACTATAGTTACCTTCGAAGTTCCAATCTTTTGTTGCACTTAAAAATGTAACAATTGACTGAAAAGTGTAATAGCATTTAAAATTAATCTGAAAGCACCGACACAAAAGCTTTCTTTTCAAACTTACAGTAACTTCAAAAAATTTGTTTACCAACTACAAAAAGATAGTTCTAAATAAGATAACTTAAACTGAATACTAACAATAGCGGAACACTAAAGCTCGCAATGTAGAACTTCACCACCACAAGTAATCTTCAACCTACAATTCAAAAAACAAATATGAGAGATCGAAAACAATACAAACACATATGAAGCATCACATCACACATAACAAGAATGTAGTCCTCATTTTAAGAGTTTGTTCTTAATGTCTACATAACAGAACACATGGCCAAGATGTTGAGTTACTTTGGCTCACACTATCAAATGGGTACAAAAAGGATGGCACTGAATATCCTATCAGAAAGTGATCTATATCTAAGCAATCCCACAATTTTATTACCAGTTATGCAAAGAACCATTACAAATCTTCTAACTAATATACCACTTATTCTTTTCTGACAACGTGACATTAAACTTCAGAGAAAGGTATCCGAGATTAGACCCCTTCTACCACAGGGGCATCATTAGGGGTGAACTCCAAAAGATTAGGTATCTCCAAAATAGTTGTGACATTGTCACTTACATTCACATTCACATTTGAGAAATAGATGTTTTTCTTATTATAATTTAGTGAGCTTCTTAAACAGGGATTTACCATTTCAATGCATGCTGTTCAATTATGAGATGAAATCCAAAACAATTGCCAGTAAAGTGATTCTTAACAAAAAGAACAAAAAATCTAGGCCTAAATTAGTGGGTACCAATGACGTAACAACCATTCTATTCAAGAAAATGTCTTCCTATCTATATAAGAGCTCTACTTTAACTCATGGAGAAACTGATACTAATTTCCAACATGCACATTTCTCTAACAGAACTTCAAAATTCTAAAACCAAATTATCAAACATCATAATAAACACCATCTTCAACAAAAAGTATTAGTACCTTAGATGTTGCTTGGGTACATGAAAACTCTAACTCTCATTCCCTGCATACACAAAAAAGATGTCAAATTATAATTTCTGAACTCTATTAACAAAATAATTGGTATACAACAACAGATTGAAGTTGAAGTTTGCTTATCCCTGCTTACCATGGATTTAGGAGGCAAGTTGGAAGTGAATTTAGCACGAACAACACCACTGTTACCATGAGGCCTGATAACTTTTCCCCAAATGCATCGGTAGTGAGAACCATTGGTCTTGACCTTAGCCTTGTAGATGTAAGCCACCCTCTTACCAGCATACCATTGTACTTCTTCTTTGGTGTTCACTCCTTCAATCTGAACCAATGATGTGTTTGGGTACTGGTTCGACTTTGACCTAGAAAAACCCAACAAAAATCAACAAAAAAATCCAAGAAAAAAATCTAAGAAAAAATCGAAAAAATATCAAACAAACAAATTATAAGCATACCTCTTGTATCCAAGAATGGTTCCTCTAACGTAGAGTCTGTATTCAACACAGCACAGAATCAGATAAAAGTTATACAAGATTTCGAAACCATAGATTCGAAATCTGGAGTTAATGGTGGAATCAGAGAGTAAGAGTGTATACCTGATACGTTCACCTTCACGACCTTTCACCATTTTCGCTGAAAATGAAGAAAATCGCCTTTCTTCTTCTTTCTGCTGCTGCAACTATTGAGACAGAGGAGATAGGCAGTGAAAATACTGTAAACAAAACCCTAGGATGTTTTTATACTAGAACCCTAATTGAGTTTACCTATTATACCCTTTTAAGCTATGGACTGGGCTTCTTAGGTTAGACCAACGTGGATACAGAAGAAGCCCGTTTCATTTAAAAGAGAAGAACGGCCATGGGATTTTGCCGTTTTGGTTAGCGAGTGTTGAAATCGGATGCAGCATATATGAAATTTTGGCACGCAAGAAAAGCAAAGGAATCCTTCTGGCTCAACGACCAATTTAATGCAGCAGGAGTACACTTTACAATGTTGTTCGAAGGATTCATGGGAAGCATCAAGTGTCATCACTTGAAGCCAACCATGCTTTCTTGTGCATATGAGCAAAGATAATTAGATCATCCAGAACAAACAAAGAACCTTGATTTTCATTCAATCTCAAAAGACTTGGGACACAAAAGCTTTACTTCGAAATAACATCAAATTCAGGTGTTTAAAAAAGATGGAGCTAAATACAACCAATGCCCAGCCGTTTCAAATGTTTTTGCAAGTCTAGCAAGTATAAAATAGTAGTACAAAACGGTACAAATGACTGAATGAGGGAACCCAACAAGGTTAAACTACAAACTTGGCATTTGATACCCACCAAAGAATCCTTGGACCCTTCATTTGCAAGCTTGCCAGCCACGCAATATTCTTCATGGTGAATGTGGGTGATGAAGGAAAGTGACTTCAGTTGTAAGTCTCCAAAACCAAGTGAAATTCCCTAAAGGAAAGAGTACAACAACACATGGTCATATTTGTGCCCCAATTGCATTAGAAGCTCGTCACTCTACTGCTGGTTCTCTGAGTGAGACCGATATCTCACAGAATTCACTGCAGACATAAATGATGATATCCGAGATGGATCCTTTTGGATGCCATCAGAACCGCAAATGCCACTGCTCACATCAATTCCATGTGGTTGAAGGGTACCAAGGGCGTCACAAACATTCTCTGGATGAATCCCTCCAGCTAAAAGCCACCCATGTTTGCTTGTAATATGTGGTAGCTTAAACTTTGACCAATTGAATCCTTTGCCACTGTAAACAAAAAATCAACATTCAGTAAATTGGAAGCATTGTGTAGAATGGAATCCTTTGCCACTGTAAACACAAAAATCAACATTCAGTAAATTGGAAGCATTGTGTATTATGGACAACCCAGAAGAGATTTAAAAGTATAGTTCTCTTACTATTAAAAAAAAACACAAAAAGAATCCTATTAACAACATATACAATTAAACCCCCTTTCAGTCAATAGTATCACTGACTCCATAGTAATACTATGTTCAGGTTGTAGGATGAATCTATTCTTTTTAGGTAGAACAAGTA
The DNA here is from genome assembly GCA_023531295.1 of Papaver armeniacum. NCBI lineage: Eukaryota > Viridiplantae > Streptophyta > Magnoliopsida > Ranunculales > Papaveraceae > Papaver > Papaver armeniacum. The sequence continues at coordinate 128,925 of JAJJWW010013405.1, forward strand.
GATTATCCGCGTACAATAAAATCTTAGTAATGTACTAAAAGGGGATACAAAATCATCAAATCCATCTGGATACGGGAACACATATCACTAAACCAAAAGAACTAAGTATTATCGACCCATTGAGTCTGTATTAAACTTGATAATACATTTTTCACAGGGAGACTCCAACATAAATGAATTTTTAATTTGCTCGAAGAGAAAATATTAGTATAGCTTTCCTACACACTAACAGGTTGAAGAAAGATGAAAGAATACAGAAGAAATGTTTCTCACCTGCCACCTTTGGCAGAATCGACCAGGATCCAATCGACTAAAGAACAATCTTCATCAGTAATCTGATTTAGAAGGTCGCCTTCTTCATTAGCATGAAGTACATAGATTATTCTTCTTTCTTGCTGCAGAATCGAAAAAGCCTCTCTTGAACAATTTCCATGAAGCTGCACATTTCTTCACTTAGTCATAATCTTAAATTCATCAAATAACTGAATAAGCAACGCATCGTTTGAAATTTGATGATTTTACCTGCACGAGGTCAAGTTCTGCTGCATCAGACGCCCTTAGTATCGTGTCTGCGTCGTCATCTACAAATACACCAACAGCCTCTGCCCCATATTCCTTTGCAACTTTTGATATCTCTTTGGCAACAGAGAGTGACACTGAACGTTTTGAATTGGGCCACATGATCATCCCGATAAGATTTGCACCTGCTTCTGCAGCCATAGCAGAATCTCTAGCTGATGTAATTCCACACATCTTCACTAATGGGAGATCTCCTCTACAGTTTTCTTGAACAATTGAAATACTAGCCTTCTCAGACATTCCTGATCTTATTGTACTTAACCTCAACCTGTTTGTTGGGAAGCCCAATTGTCTGACATGACAACCTGCAAAAATGCCGCATTACATGAAAAATCTGTCGAGTTGAATGCATTCATGTAGTGATAAGCACTTTTCTCTATACGAGACACAAAATTCGCAAAAAAATAAAATAATAATAGCTTGTTCGATAGAACATTTGCATATATAATGAACCAAGGAATTCAACAGTACCAGTATTTTGTGTTCTCTGGACATTAACAATGTTGGGCTGAACACAATTTCCGGATATCGATCCTGAAGAGCAATCGAAACAAGAGTTGCCAAATTATCAAGCTCGCAATACCAAAATCCGCAGTCAATTAAGTAAAAAGAAAATAAGAGTTCCTAATAATTCAACTGATCACATAATTCTCCGAAAAAATAACCATAATACCTGAGGCAATGTCAAACATATTCATTAGCTTCACATTCACAAATTGAGATACCACAAACTAGAGAAGTGATATGCTCTGTTAAAAGCTTTCTATGAAGCAATTTATCAAACACTAAAAGTCCAAGTATTTTCTTGTCAGATTACTAGTCATTCTAGTTGAAAAACACACGAACTAATACCTGATTATCCTAATGTCTACTGGGAACTAATATAAATAAATATATCAGTTTTACTATGCACAAACTAAATCACAGATTACAGAATTCAAAGTTTAATAAAAATAAAAAATCCCACCATGAGAACGGTATTTGGAATTGGAGAACTTAAATTATCACAGAAATTATTAAGTAGTATTAGAATAGGAACATAGAGAGATGGGGTACCTGTGAACATATTTGCTTCCATTGAGGGCAATTTTTGTTATACGGATGAAATGCAAAAGAAGGATGAATGGCAAAGTGATGAAGACACACGCCCATTTAAAATGTTTAATGCGGAAACAGTCGACTGAGTGATACCGGTGCCGTGCTTGGAACCAATATTTAATGGACCCGGCCCATGCCTGTATAAAAATCAATTTCCACCAAAGTCTGATTTTTTTGTGCATACTCATCGTTCTTGATTTAATTTAGGGAGTTATTAAGGAGGATCGAGATTCCGAACGTGGAGGATAATGGGGCATAAGTTAACTAATCAAACGATCAACTGCACATGTTAGGTATACATTTTTTAAAGGAATATGTACATAAATAGTACAACCGTTGCCACGGTGGGAGGGCCGGCCGAAGAACTTGACGAAACGCCACCACTACGTGCTTGCACAGATCGACTGAGTCAGGATCTGAATTGGTCAGGCCAAAGCCATGCAATCTTGCACATGCCATAGTTTGTGTTGTCATGATGCATCACTTCTTCACTTCCAGCCGCGTTTTTCCTTCTTAGGCTTGAGACATCAGACAGGTGCAACCAAAGCCTATCTAACCTGCACTCCATCACCAGAATCATTGCATCAATACCACCAACAAACATCCACCAGAAACACCATCTTCCTGCAACAACACCACATATACTATCTCTTTTTCTCAATCTTCAGGTTCAAAAGCAAGCAAACTCCACCAGAATTGCACACGGTACCCCTTCTAGCTAGTTCAGCTTACAACCCCTGTAATCTTAGCTGCAAACACACCTTACTGCACTTATCAACAACATAACACACCAAATTTTTTGCCTCATGCATAACCAGCACCACACAGCCAGACCCATTCTCATAACCTCATTGTAATAAACACTTAACTTATAACTTCAAATTTCAAGAATGGGCTCATTTTCTACAATTACTTAAACTCCAGTTGCAGGTCCGGAAAATCCCCCCAAGCAAGCTCTACTCATGTAGCATACCGTGTCAAGAGAATCGGCACCAAGGGCAGAAAACTTGGATTTTGGTGTCCAAAATAGTAAGTGATCAATTGACACATCTCATAATCCTTTATAGGCCTACCCACCAGATGGGGGATACATGATGCTGAAACAGATATTCACACACATTCTCTAACGCCCACGTAGACTCATATTCGACTATGGGGTTTCCACTTCGATGGGCTTGTGTGTGGTGTTATATAATAAAGAAATTCCAATCACTACAAGGTCGTTGTAGTATAATGGTAAGTATTCCCGCCTGTCACCCGGGTGACCCGTGTTCGATCCCCGGCAGCGGCGTATTTTTTTTTTAGCGTTTGTGTTCTGGGTGGTTTTTGTTCTGTTCTGATTTTTGCAACATATGGTGAAAAGCCTCAGAACTCCAACAGTGAAGTTTCTGAAATAAAATGTTGAAACAGCTTCAAAGGAAGCCATGGATGCTATATGTTTATTACAACCACAAATAGCTCCTTGAAAAGAAATCTTGTTGCTGTAATTGCACCAAAGAAATAGTTGTATTTACCAAAGAACTGAAACCAAGACCCATGCAATGGACTTATCATATACATAATTCAATCTGTGCATCCTGGCAATGGATGCAAAAACGAACCAGGAGGGACATTACCAAACCAAATTATATATCCATAAAATTTGGCACCCGATTTGAAACAACACACATTTATAAACAGAAAAAGAGTTTGTTTCATTCAAACAAGGAACACACGTATTTATAGAGTAAGAGTTCGATAACGTCTACCATCAGGTTTTCTCAATGTTGTACAATTGAAACATATAATATCTTCTTCACAAGTCATCTGAATGTGGCTAACAGTAAGCATATCATGTACATGTACTGGGATGTGGTTGTATCTTCCTAGTCAGTTTAGTTTAATGACTCATGGAGTAGTATACTGGTATTTAATGAACAAACGAGACAGGGCAGTTTGTTCGGGCATTCTTCATGTTGATTCGCAAGTGGATTGGTCTCCCCTATGGCAGTGCCAGCACCTGCGAGTAGAAACAAAACCCATCAAATTGACATAACCTGGTAGACACTAAGCAGAGGAGAAGCAAACACACAAGTATCCAGAGGATGCTGGTAAAGAGCAATACAAAATATAAAAAGGTCTATGTAATTCATACATAATCATTTTCGTATTTTCAGATACCATCATGAATTCTAAATTAGGCGAGAGGACCGAACATGTAAACTCATTCTTCCTTTAAGAACATACAGAATCATAAATGACTCCCACGCATTAAAACTAACTGCCCTGGAAAACAATATACGATAACATGGCATTACTTAGTCGAGAGCAGGTAAGAGCTCAGGCGTTTAGGATGGCAAATAATAACAGGATTATGAGATGTTGTAACAATGACATGACTTGAACACATACTCCAAGTCTTGGGGTTTAAGGCACTCTGTCACCTCTTGAAGTGCACCTATCATAATGTATACTACAATACGAGACATTTCAAAGTGTATATAATAATTTCTCAAGTCCTTTTTTCATTACAATATCCTAGTTGTGATGTAACTGGGACAAGGAAGAAAGATAGAAGACGATGGAAACAAACACGACATCAAAGAGCCGACACAAAAACTATACTGATAAGGACCCTCAGTGGAAAAGAATCCACAAAAAGACTACTTTTGACCCTAAAAAGCAACACCAATTTAACTTGAACCTTGCTATCTTAATGTTGACACAGTATACTCAAATATCATATTTTACTTTTAGGCAAACTGGATATTATATCAACTCTTTGTAGCTTAAATGAATTTTCAGTATTAGGCAGTTCAATAGGAAACCTGGAGGATCATTAGCTAATTTTCCTGATAGAATGCTCAGAAAGGAAATGCAACCGATAAATATATCTAAAACGTGGAGACCTTAATGAACAAAAGAAAAACTAACATACCAAACACTGCAACTACTTCAACTCCATTTGCAGCTCACTAATACCCTGTAGCTTGTTGCAGTGACATCTTCATCGAAGCACCAACACATTCAAGACCATTGCAGTACCACCAACTCCATCTCCTTGATCTTGAAATCAAAACATACCCTTTAGTTCTCCATCTGCAAATTCATTGACACTCATTCAGTCCTACACATTCAACTAATCCATTCCAACTCAAATGCAACAACACCATCTTCTCTTCCACTATATAACAGTTACAACTACCACCTGCAAATTCTTCTTCTTGTTCAAAACTTGCATCAGATGTTTCCTCATTGATTCTCAAACTAACCCAAATACCACCATCTTTGATTCAACTCAAAAACCTTTAATTCTCCACCATCAGCTTCTTCTTGATTCAGTAGCAGAACCCAAAATCACCATGAGCTCAAACCAACTTCTCAAACTCTTGAACTCGAGAACTGATGACTACCCATTCCTACATCAGATAAACAACTTTCAGATCTACTTTGTCATCCTCATCAATTTTATCTTCTCGATTCATCATCAACGCCTATTTCTACATCTCAAATTCAGAAGCGAACATCAAAACCCTAACTTCAATTTCAATCAATATCATCATCTCAAATTCACAGCGCCTTCAAAACTCGTACACTGAATCCTTGTTGTTCTCAGCTTCTAATACCCTGTTCTGCAAACCCATATCTTCTTTAATTTGGGACGGAACCACCTCTTCCTCTATTAACAACAACTGCAGATGAATTCGAATTTTCATTATCTCCACAATACATTGACCTAAATTCCTCCACAATCCTCTTCCCTGTAAGATACAGACTCAATTCGAGCCAGTATTCACCACTGCTTCCATCATCTCCGATCGAAACTTCATGGATCTCTGGCGCCTCCGATCAAAACTTCATGGTCGATTTGATTTTTGAAGAAATCGAGAGGAGGAGGAAGAAGAAGAAGAAAGAAAGGAAAAACCAAAAAAACAAAAAAAGGTGGCCGGGATTCGAACCCGCAATCTTTGGGTCATTTTACTACTGGTTTTACTAAACTGCCCCTAAACAATTAAACTATTTCCAACCTCCGTGTCCTTTTTTCTGCCCGTGAAATTTACTCCATTACCCTTCATTTTGTGTCATATTTACGCCAATTTGAGTGAGAAATTGAAACATGAAGGGGCTCTTTAGTCATTTCATTGTCGATTGAAACCAATTTGGGACACCAAAATCCAATCTTTTGTGTCAATTGATCACTTACTATTGACAAAAAAGTGACCATATAAAGGTCCTCCCTCGCTTCGCTCGGTCGGCCCAATTAGACTCATTTCCACCAATATTCCAACACGTACATGTACTCATGTTATCTAAGATGGAAACTATATGTATATAGATTTTACATGTCAAACAACTACAAAACCATATTCTTTTCTATAGTACAGTGCAGTATATATAGCCGTAAAGTTATTGGGTGATAATACCAATGATCTGAGTTCGAAATTCGTCAGCATCATATTCATTACGGATCAAAGCTTATAGGAAAGGGATGTTGGTTGAAGGTGCATTAAGCGGAGATGCATCCTTAAGAAATAAATGAGGCGATGTTGTTCGTGCTATTGAAATTACATGTTAAGGTATTGTGTACATAGGTTTATGTTGAATTGATACATAAGGGGATGATATTGTAGGAACATGGAACTGGAGATGGTATGTGGATGTGTAGTGCAGACTTGCAGATGAAACTAAAATTAGAGCTTGCTAATGGATTTATGGAACTGATTAAGAAGTCCAGAACAATGGTTGTATGGGTATACTTGGTGGACTTAGTGAAGTGGTGAAAGTTATAGCCATAATTAGAGTAAATTCATGTTATTATGGGATATTGGCTTGAACCTAGTGAGTGCAGACTAGTGTAGTGGATGGTGTTGCAACATTGCAGAGACTAGAGTTAAAGATAAGGGATGGCTTAGAATCCGAGTTAATGAGAAGTTTGAGTGATGTTACCAATAGAAGGTGCATGCATGAACTGAAATGGGATGTTGAACTGAATTGCAGATGAGAAGAATATGAATGAAATATAAAAGTTGATGGCGTTGAAACAGAAACTGGTGGTGCTTTACAGTACAAGGAGGAGGCCTGAAATGCATATGGTTAAGCTACAGATGATGGGATTGCAAATATGAGGATTGTAGTTCTTAAGTTAGTGTGACTGAATTCTTGGTTGAGGAGTTGCAGCTAAGAATTAGATGTGTAGATTAGTTGATGTAGATGGAACTGAATGTGAGAAATCAAGATTAAGATATGAGTTTAGCAAATTGGCTAGAATCATAGTGAAGATATTGAACTGGTGCTTTTGGCCTGTGCAAGTAGTTCTGGCCTTGAGCCATTCAGCTTAGTCAGCTTAGCTGACTCGTCTGAATTGATTGTGTCTAACTTAGTTGACTCAGTTTAACTCGGCCTTGACTCACTGATTTCCTGTTTTGACCCAGACCTGACTCGTTGACCTTGACTCAGAGACCAGTTGACCAAGACTTGACCTTAGACGTTGATTGTTAAGTTTGACCATTGACCATTAGTTAACCGGTGACTTTTCCGGTCACTTGTAGACTTTGCCGGCCACTTTTGCTACCCTTCCGATGACCAATTTAGACACATATCTGTCAATAGAGAATTTGATAAAGAAAGAGATAATATAATACTAAAGAGAACATTAAAAAGAATCTAATGTAAGTTGATGGATTTACTTCAGTTGATGAGGACAATGATGAGGATGACCGGTGATATGAATTATAGATTTGGAATCTTGAAGTTTGAGTGATTTGCCTTCAAATCAGGTGGGAACTTTGTAACCTTCTTGTAATCATTAAACTTTCTTTTATTTGCGAGCATGATGAGATTATACTATCTGTGTGCATGATTGCGTGTACTTTTATGTATTATTCTTGTATCTTTGAGTATGATGTATATGTTGTATCTGTATGTACGATGTGTGCAACAATGTGTTTGTGTGTTATGCATTGTGAGATTTCCCTGCAAGGAGTGTCTATGATTCCCCACAGCTCCTTGCTAAGTTGAGTAGGGTGGTAACTCATCCGTTTGAATATTATCTTAGTAGGGCGGTAATTCATCCGTTTCGATGTTTATTTATTTTTTTGTTTACTAATATAGTAGGGTGGCAACTCATCTTTAAGCAATATTATCTTAGAAGGGCGGTAACTCATCTGTTTCGATATTATATATACTAGTATTTTATTTGGGGAAAATCATGTGTGTGCATATTATGCTTGTTTGACTAACTTTCTGGTCTTGATGGTAATATTCTGAATCATGATTTGGTTCATCACTTCATGTGGACGATGTTATCATTATTCGTAACAGAGCAATAGATTCCAGTTATAACTTTTAAGTAACGGCTTAGTTATGTTTCTAATCCCAAAATTTGGTGTAGTGCTTGCTTCATATGCAAAAATCGATGAATGTTTTCATTCTTCATTGTCTTCTTTTAGTTACTATTATTTTAGAACTGTGGAGCATGTTAGTGATTACTCGAGAGTTATATGTTTTCTATTGGGCACCCTTTTGGGATGATGTGCTCACCCGTTCCCACTTTATTTTCAGTAATCATAAGACTTGATGCACGCGAAGATATCTGTTTTTGTAACTTTGAGCTTTATTTAGATTAGAGATATTGTATATATTTTACTATTTGTATTCTTTCTTTAGTTTGTAAAACAACACATTGATATATTTATACCACTCAAGAGACTATCAGTTATATAGTAATCAGAGTTTGGGCTTCGTTATCGGCACTCTATGTAATTATGATTCTTAAAATCGATAATTCTAGGTTTGATGTTTCAATTAGGTTGGAATCCTATTAGATAAGCATGTTTAGTATATGGGGCATCTCATTTTAGTTGTAGACCTAATTATGTTTCTTAAAGGAAACCTCGGTCAATATAGGATGACTCTAGAATCAACTAGGACACAAGTGTCATGGATTGATATTCCCAGTTGAAATAGCATCTCTATTTATAGTTTTTCCAAGGTCAGGGTTAGCTTAGAATTCAAGCTGAGATAACTTGAGAATCAAGCAAACTATATTCTTGAAAAATACAATAGAAGAATATACACTTAGGTTTGGTTACTAAACCGTGTATAATGACCATTCGGTTTGGAAAGTTAGCCAACGAACTAAAAGAAATTTGATATTCATTCAAACACTTCAGAGTTTAATCATGATGCACACACAAGTGTTCTTAGAAGTGTTTGTTCTAGTAATGCTAAACATATTATGAAAATAAGTCTTTGAACATCTACTAAAATATAAATTGGGACAGTTGGTACAACTGTTTGCCAACCGTAGGGCTTGTTCATGAGTCAGGGTGTTACGTTTCGTGAACCGGGTTCGCCAACCCTACAAGACTTCCGAACTCAGTCGATAACGATTCGTGAAAGGGGTTCGCTAATAGTTAGCCTATTATTCCAACTTTGAAAATTCAATTCACCACGGTTCGCCGACCAGGTTCGTGAAATGTTCCCAACTGAACTCGCGGTTTGCGAACTGGTTCGCCAATCTTCCCTGAGTAGAAATATCAATAAGTTCAATATTTCTCTCTTATGATGTTTGAAACATTCCCAAGTGATAAAATCATTTACATGAGCAATTTTCAATTGATCCACAAATTAATTCATAAAACTAGTATTGTTAAAGACCGTTGAACATCTTTTCTTAGAAATCATATTTCGAGGTTTTCACAAGCCAAGCTTGACTCGAAACTTCTTCTTTATAAATTTACTAGCCCTTAACCCGTGTTGTAACGGCACGGGCCATGATGTTGGTTCATTTTTAATATATCGTATAATTTGTGTCCCAAATACTTATCAACTCCTTATAATTTAATATGTGTTTTACATAAAAATAGTTGGGATTTTCCTCTCTTTTTTACTTTGTTTTTTCCTTTAATATTTTACCGCCGGAGATTTGCTCAAACGAAAGAAATATAATCTTAACTTCCAGACACTTTTTTATTTAGGTTCATTGCTTATAATGAGATAATGCTCTACATGAACATGGAAGTTTAAATATTTTTGAAATATGTCGTCGCAGCGCTCATCTCGGTGAAATCAACTAATCAATATCGTCCATAAAAGTCTCCACATGCTCCTATTTCGCTCCAGCTGACTCATCTATCATGGTCATGTTGTCGATCCTCCAAATAGGCAGAGAATAATATTTTTTGCATCGAACGAATGATACAAACTATCCAATGTGACATGATTTTCCTGTAATTTTTCAACACCCATTAGATGACAATGCTTAAAATGTGTACCCATTACCTTTTCGAAGGGATTGTATATATGCGAACCTCTGCCATTAAATCTTCAACAAAGTATTGTGCCCAGCAATTCGTCTTAACGAAGGCTTTGGTAACTTCAAAAGTCTTGGACATTTTGTCACTTCCGTATGTTCCTACCTTCACTTGGAATACAATCTGGCGACACATTACCTCATAAAGAACCTTGAACACATATTGTACTCCATGATCCTATTTCAAATTAATAGATTGTCAATAGATCCTTTACCAAAAGTGACATATTCTACGTTGAATATTTATAAAAAAAAAATATATGGTATTGTGGATCGTTGCTTTCTAAGACTGTAGTTTTCAAAATTGGCCTCTTCAAGTACCACGACTTTCTAAGTTTATATATCTTGTTTGTTTTTAACATTTTAGTTATCCATATTATGTTTGTTACTAACTTTAAACTTGATGTCATCTTCTATCGTGAACTTTATGTGATTTCGAGAATCGAAATAGTTATACCTCTTTCATTCGTATCAAGTAACATTGCATATCCCAACAATTCTTCTACAACAATTCCATTCTTTTGCCGTTTAGGACCATCAAGTAGCCATTATTGTCAAACGCAACTGTCTAATTTTTGTTGATGTTATGTATTTGCAATGTTCATTTTTCTTAAATAAATAGATTGTGGAAAAACTAAAAAAAAAAAGAACATAAGTATTACATCGGGTCTAAGTTACTATATCCAAAATACTCCAGGACACCGTTTCGGTGCCTTGTTTCCTCAAATTCCTCGTTGCATTCTAGACAGTATAGGCAACACCAATCATTTGCGAAGTGAGCTATTTATGCAAGCGTGGTCAATGTATCCCTTGCCTGTAATAATAATAACAACACGTAAATTTTTTCAAGGCATCCAATTGTAAATGGTATGAATCTAATAGATTTTAATTATACCTCAATCTTAGATATCACCTTCTTTTCACATAACATAGCAATTGAGGAAGGACAAATCTTGACCACTCTTTACATAGGCAGAGTTAGCCAAACTATGTTTTGCAATTGTCTTACGTGAAAATTATTATTAATCCATATTTTAGTCAGCTCCTATCGAAGCCGATCTAATTAGTCCTATAGAAAGTTAATCTTAAAATTTTGACCTTATCTCTTGACCAGATTATTGAAGTATTCTCAGTCATGTTCTGCGTGTGATCTACCCATATGTGTCTACTCTACCTTCTAACCCAGTGAATGAAACCTATACATATTGATCCGTAATTTGATATTGTTGATTTGTTATCAAGAGGTCGCATGATTTGAGAATGTAAAATATAAAAAATATTCTATAAACATCGGAGGCAAAATTTAGATTTATGATTTAGAGTTTTTTATGATGATTTTGATGAACAAACATAATTTTCAAACAAATATTTTAGAATGCAAATACATTTTCCCGGTCAATAAGGTTTTATATCGGGAATTGAGGGAAAGTTGTTGTCTTTGTAGGTAGTTGTTGCGAAACAACTCGACATTGATGGTCTTTCAGGAAAAAGAATGTAATAGTACTTAAGAGAGCGATAATGTTCTCTTACGCGGGTACACCAATTGCCTTTATATAATATAATACGGGTGATCGAACAGTCATGATCATATTGTCTTATACGTTCCGGTATCATCCTCGAAATATTTGGTTTTTGTCCTTATCAATCGTGCTAAAAACAACCAAGCAAAAACTATTATTATACACTACTATTACCAACACCCGCACCACCATAAAAACCATCCACCGCCACTATTTGTTCCACCAATAGTAATGTTACCGCCTCCACCATTCACAAACACCCTCCACCGCTTATACTAACCCTACTTCCACTACCACCATTAGAATTAATATAGTTTTTAGTAAAATTATGTATTTATGTTATATTATAAAAGGGACATTTATAATAGAAATTTAATTAATCATTTATCTTTGCCAAGGACAAATCCTGACCACTCTTTACATAAACAAATCGATAATAAATAATTTCATATGTTCTGATCTTGATTCGTATCGTTCGTTTAGTTATTACATAACATGGCAATTAATTGCACCAATTTTTTAAAATGGACATGTGTTTTATCGAGTTTATTTTAACATTAGAATGATCAACAACGTTTTATACTTTATAATATAACGTTACACATTTTGTGGCATTACGAAATTATCATAATATGTTTTTGTTCACCAATACCCGCCACCACCATAAAACCATATGAATCCACTTTTTTTATCCACCACCACCTAGTGGCGGAGCCAAGGGTTGACTAACACAGCGGCTCTAACCCCTTAAAAGTTTTTATAACTACATAAATTTTTTAGTTTATTTTATAAATAGTACTTTGTCCATATATATTTATGGTTTAGTCCACCAAAGTTTACAATGTTTATTTTTTTTTTTAAAATAGGCCTCCTCAATGCCAATTTTTGACTTCACCACTGCCACCATCACTGCCGCCCATCCCATGTAGGTTGTTGGACGCAATTTTAATTTTCAATCACAAATGCCATGTATGAGGTTTAGATTGAACAAAATTTCGTCAATTGATTAGTTTCATTATTTTTTTTCCGTGTATATATGCTTTTTTTGTATTGCAATCAATTTTATTTTAACATTAAAAAATCATGATTTATACGATATAGTACCAAAGATAACAGGGGTACCATTTGGGTGATCCAACTACGATCATGAAAATATTTTCTTTTATGATATCATCCCTGAAATATATGGTACCTTCCTTTATCAAAAGTGTTAAAAACAACCAACCACATCTTCCACACTACGATGTTATCGATGTTGTAACGACAACATAAAATTAATATTGTCCATCACTACTCACCAGAGATTCACCGTCACTACTTCTTCCACCACAAATCGGGGCGGAGCGGGATTTTGAGGAGAGAGGGAAAAAATTCTTGGCAAGTTGGATACATGTGAAAAATGGACTTTGTATCCCATTTTACGATAAAAGAACAAAAATAAATATAATTGTGCTTGGCTCCGCCCTTAACCACCACTAATATTTCGGCCTCCACCTCTTCTACTACTCATTGTCGCAGAAAATGTCTATTGATTCTATTTATCAAAATAACTTATTAATATAAATAAATCTTATAATTAATTAAGAAAACATTTATAATTAAAAAATGATTAGTCATTTATTATGAGCAATTAGTGAAACACTAATTAATAAAACACTTTATAATGAATAGATTATTTATTATGTGCAGTTAGTGAAACACTAATTAATAAAGCAATTATGGTATTTAAGTTGAAAAAACCACCACTGTTGATTTATCTTTTCTATCAATTCCAACCATGGTGGAACACTGGTTAGAGGCCACTCTTATGACACAATAGGTCATGAGTTCGAACCTCCCCGTTATAATATTTGAAATTCCATATCTTGACTTGAGTATTCATTTTTCATTCATAATATTGGAATTAATGCCACGTGTGCGAGTTGTAGGGGGTGGTCAGGAGAACCACATCCCTTGACTTATCTTTCCCACGGACAAATCCTGACCACCACTCAGACAGGCAAACTTAGCCTAGCTTTGTTTTGTACTCTTGACTAGAAGTCATACAACATAGTCTGAATAGATAGAATGTTGAGATAGTGAGTAAAATAGAATGGTTCAGTCTTCATATACCTGATACATAAGTTCTTCAAATGTCTTCGTCGATCTTCAGTCTTCAAGGGAGATCTCTGATACTCAACTACAAATTCTAACCTAGTCATAGACTTGACTTAATAGAGTACCAGAAATCAAAATATAGTTTTGATCATCTAACATTGACAACAAGCTTGAGATAACAAAACTTGTGGGTTCAACCGAGCAGTGCTCTAACATTAGTAATCTACTAATCTAATTTTGTATATGTTGTTATTAGATTCTCAATGCATGATTTATCTTTGATTCTATTTTCGAGTCAGAGATAAATAATCACAATTTTGGATTGTGCATACTAGAATTATATGTTTTAATGTTGGATTTATGAGGTTGTGCTTTTTAAGTTTCTGGTGTTGGTTACCTATAAGTTACTGTGTTATCTCTTTATGATCACTTCTAGTAATCTGATTAGGACAACAATTACTAACTACAACCTATAAATCGAACCTATCGTATATCTAGAATGAATGAGAGCAATCAAACAGAGAAATAAATTGAAATAAGACTAAAATCATTAGACACAAAGACAACATAATTACATGATCTAGTGGTTTCAAAGTACTAAGTTTCCTAGAAAGTCTAGTGAAATCTTTCAAGCTAATTTCAACATAAAACACATAAACAGAGATAAAACAAGCAAATTGCACATAGTTTTATAACTTAAAACCGGGAGTATCAAACTCAAAGTATGAAACCAAATACAAGGTCTTAAAATAAAAAAACCAAAGACAATTACAAAGAAACTTAGAAGTCAAGCAAATCACAGAAGAAAAGAAAATAAGGATGTAAAGGGATTAAAAGATGAAAGACTCTCGCCTAACAAATAACTCTACAACATTTTTAATATAGCACAAAGTAGAAACATGAAAAAAATAAAAACGAAGAACAAAAAAATGACAATAGTTTTCATACTCCAAACATACTAAAATTTCAATTAAGGTTCTAAAACCTCCTCATTTGATAGATGATACATATATCAGAGTATTTCTGGTTCATTCGGGATTGTGAGTTTAGGACTCATCAACATAATATTTAAATTGCGACTACATGTAATTATTTTGAACTTTTTGGACAAAGTTCTTTTTTCAGTGGATAATGGTGTGAGACCCTAAACTCTTTTCCCGGTAGAAATCAAATTTTACCCTAAACAATTTAGGTGCTTAATAATCCTTTACACATGTCAAGTGTCAACTATAGGGTTGCATTTAGAGCACGTGTTTGCTCATGGTGGTGTAATAACACTGCATAACCTTATTTACCCTTGGGCCTTGGCTTACCTCTTTGGTTTTTTAGATGGGAAGATTCTTCTATTGGTAAGCTTTCATACTTTGTTCAGTGGATCTTCGCTTACCTCTGGAAAAAAACTTTACGGAATTTTTTTTAGGAACTTCATTTTAGGGTTTTTACTCAATTCCTTTGGATGTGTAAATTGGAGCTTAATAATGACGATTTTAAGCTCAGGGAGAACTGATGAGAGTATTTGTTTCTTCCTCTTTTGCCTTCGGTTTTATCCCTCCGAAAAGATTTTCTTTTAATTCTTCCTTGAAAAATTAGGGATTGGCAGAGTTGAGATGAGAAAGTAGTTTACAAGTTACCCTTAAAAGAAAAAGAGAGTCCAAATTTGTGCACCCCCTCAAAACCGGGGTGCACATTACGGCTCTCCTCGTTGGACTGTTTATTCGGTCAAAACCATCTTTTCTTTTTTACTTTTAACCTTTATTCTTCTTTTCCAAAATTGAAAGGATCTAACAGTTTCCAAAATTGAAAATATCTAAGTATAAGAAACAACAATTCATCTTCCATGATTCCCTTTTCTTCTTCTTCAAATCATCATCACCATCATCATGATAATATTTTAATGAGAAGTTAATCATCGGATAATCGTTTAATGAGAAATTCATCATCGTCAAGTAATTTGCATCATCATCGTTAAAAACAAATAATGAGAGTGGGTCTCAAAGAAATGTTCTTCATGTGTTAAAAGTATGTTTTTTACTCTATTTTTTTTTTTTTTAAAATCTCATACAAATTTCATTCTTACCGAGTTACTATGAGATGTAATGGGTATTCAATTAAATCACAGCCTAAGTTAAAAGAAAATTGGATGTTTTATGAACCAAAACCTTTTCTTACAATGAGATGAGTAATGGGTATCAATCTAAATACCAACCTAATTAAATTATGTAACCGTCTAAAGAGGAAGAAGAAGATAGTCTCATTCATGTATAGATTTTTTTTAGATTCGTGATATTGATGGGTCAATAATCTTTCTCTATGTTTTAGATGATTTGTTGTTGATTGATCCAATCAAACCCATCAAATACTGGTTCTAATTTCGGGTACATTGAATCATATAAAATTATTAGGAATTTCCCCTTAAAAAAAGAGTTGATCCCCACTAGTTTTCCCCTTCATCCCTTATTTATGATCGATCTGCATCTCTGCTCACTCCTCCTTACTTTACCAGGAGAAACCAGTTATGAGTGTCACTCCATAAAGAGGAAGGAAACTATTTGAGAGAAGAGAGAGGAAGACGTTACTTTAACCATTTCTCTAGGAGGCTCTTGTATTATTAGGAATTTATTTTGCTACTACTGGCATCAATAATGCTTTTGTATTTTTTCTTAAATGTGGTAATAATATTAATGCTCGAAGGCTTTTATCAAGGGTGGGTATATAAAAGTAAAAAAAATTGTTTGGTGTAATATCTTTTCCCCATTCCTTAACTTTTTCCCATTCCTGCAATTGTTGAGACTCAAGCATCTCAAACATCCTCAGTCACACATCAAAGAACAACAAGCGAGGGGAGTGCGGTTGGGGTTTGTAAGAATTAGGTATTTACAAACTTCTAATGCAGTTCTTTAGTTTTAACTATATATTTGGGTGGTCTGTTTAACCTAATACTCTACTATATATATGGTGTGTGTGTGTAATAGGAATACTAGTCAAGTCAAATAAGTTTGACTTGACTATCAATTCTCTTGTCAGTTTGTTGAGTCCTACAGGTATGTCTGTCTGTTTAAAAGATGTCTAGAAGACATGATTATTATGTAATGTTTTCTCTTTACCTGTAATAATACTCTCAACCTTTCTTTCAATATTTTTTTTAAACTATAATTCTTGATTATCATGAGCATAACACTTCTCATTGTATCAGATTAGTAACGATCATGAATCACAAATTAACAAAGCTCAATAATTGTTTACAATAATTTTCTACTTTCATCGATCTGGGTAATATATATCAATTTAGTAATTTTTCCCTAAATTTAAATTTTAGGGTTCTTGAAATCTTTTTATGGTTACAACAAGAAGAAATACTTACAACAACAACATTCACAACAACAACAATCATATCCATCACAATATTATCAATAACAACAACAATTTCGATTCAGATCTGGATTTTTTACAGAGTCATCAAATCAACAACATAATGTC
Source organism: Papaver armeniacum (assembly GCA_023531295.1). Classification (NCBI taxonomy): domain Eukaryota; kingdom Viridiplantae; phylum Streptophyta; class Magnoliopsida; order Ranunculales; family Papaveraceae; genus Papaver; species Papaver armeniacum. Next base: position 145,989 of record JAJJWW010013405.1, read on the forward strand.
GTCTTCCGCTGGTAATTCGAATGCTATTCCTTTTACAAATATATCAAATTTTGTGTCCATGAAACTTGATTCATCGAACTATCTTCTATGGCGTGATCAATTTGAGGGTGTCTTATTTTCCACTGATCTTTATAGATATGTTAAGGGTGATATAGTAGAACCACCACAAAAGGTTATGATTAGTGGAGTTGAAACAGTAAACCCAGAATGGTTTACTTGGAGAATATTAGATAGGTTTGTTTCAACATGTCTTAGGGCTACTTTCACTCCCACTGTAAGTGGTGATGTTCTTAGTCTTTCAACTGGAAAAAAAAAGGGATTATCTCAATATTAGCTTTTGGACACAGTTGCTAGGAAAAATATGTTAAGAACACAGTTGCATGGAATTAAAAAGGTAAATCAACCTATTGTAGTATATCTTCAAAAGATCAAATCAATTGTTAATTCTTTAACTGCTATTGGAGAGAAGGTCAGTGGTGAGGACTTAATGATGTTTGTGATGAATGGATTGGGTAGTGAGTATGATATTTTTGTAATTTCTTCACAAAATAGAGAAAAGCCATATACTATTGGTGAAGCTAAAGCAAAATTACTTTCTCATGAACAATTTCTGATTGATAGACAACATCATAGTACAAATGTATTTGATGAACATAATTCAACTACTTTCTTTACAAGAACTAATTCCAATGGATATAATCATAACAATAGGATAAATGGAAATGGTGGTCCTTCCAAGAATAGTCAATATCAACATGGGTCTAAGTCTAATAGATCCCATACTCAATATCAAAATGGGTCTAGTTCTAATGGTGGTAGAAGAACTAATTTGGATTATTCAAAGGTGTTTTGTCAAATTTGTAAGAAGAAAGGACATTTGGAAACTAGGTGTTTCTTCGTATATCATCCACCATCTACTGGTTCTTCCACAAATAATGCTCAAGCACATTATGCAAATGTTGATCCTCAGGTTCAATTCTCAAATGGAGCAGTAAATTCTTCTGGTCTTGATTCTTCTCAACATGCCTTCACAAGTGTGAATATTAGTAATGATGTTGCAAATGATGATCCTTCCTCTTCTCATTCAGTATGGATTTCAGATAGTGGTGATTCTACTCACATGACTGGTGACAGGACACTTCTTCAGAATACTTCTACATACAAAGGAAATGAGAATGTCATGATTGGAAATGGTAAGACATTGTCTATGTCTCTTACTGGAAAATACTCATATACATACACCTAAAACTAGTTTTAGGCTTGATAATGTTTTACATGTGCTAGATATGAAGCATAATCTACTATCAGTAGCTAGATTCACCAAAGATAATGAATGTTATATTACTTTTTATCCTTTTGGATATGAAATCAGAAGTTTACATAATCATGTTATGTTAGCTCAGGGTAAAACGGTCAATAATTTGTATCATGTTATATCTCCTTTACTTCAATATGCATTTTCATATCTTATTGCTTCTTCAAATGTTTGGCATAGTAAATTAGGACATCCTTCCTCTCCTATTGTTTAACACCTTCATAATCATAAAAGTATTATTCTAAAATCTGTCATTTCAAATACTCTGTGTCATCCATGTCAAAAGTGCAAAAAGCAAAAGTATGCCTTTTCAGTTATCTTCATCTCATACTTCATCTCCACTTGTTGTAATTCATTGTGATGAGCGGGGACCTGCTCCTGTTACCTCATTAGCTGGATATAAATACTATATTCTTTTTTTTTTTTGATGATTTTAGTTTGTTTCATTGGATTTATCCAATGCAACTTAAAATTGATGCTTTATCATGTTTTCAACATTTCGAAAGTTCAACTGAAAATTTGTTTAAGTCAAAAATTGTTGCTTTTCAAACTGATGGTGCAAGTGAATTAGTAAAGAATCTTTTTATAACCTTTTTGGGAACTTCTGGTATTCAAATTAGGATTCCTTGTCCCAAAACTCCTGAACAAAATGGTATGGCTGAAAGAAAGCACAGACATATTATTGAAATGGGAACACAATGCTATTTAATGCTTCTTGTCTTAAAGAATATTGGTATGATGCCTTTTCAACAACTACATCTTATTTTATATCTTATCTTATCTTATCTTATCTTATCTTATCTTATCTTATCTTATTCTTATTCTTATTCTTATTCTTATCTTATATATCTTATCTTATCTTATCTTATCTTATCTTATCTTATTCTTATTCTTATTCTTATTCTTATTCTTATTCTTATCTTATATAAAGAAAAGAGGTATTTTTGGTGAAGCCTTCTTTTTGGTTTGTCACAAAAAGACAAAATAGCTTGGTGTCACCCTGACATTACTAATATGACCTTAAATGTAAACCACTACTATACATATGTGTTCAAGAGTAAAAATGTGAAAAGACGAGGGTACCCAAATACACCACAATCTTTAAATTATCCACCTATAAGTCCTCTTACCGAAAGTGATTGTCTATGGACAAAGTCGAGACAATACTACAATTAGGTATTCACACTTTGTGTGATCGTCTATGGATACAAGATCGAGACAATACAACAATCAAAGTGTGATTACTTGATAATAGGTTTGGACTTAACCAAACTCTATATGATCACTGTCAAGTAACACGGAGTTAACGTTTGTGTAGTTTACTTTAAATTATAATAACAACAATTATAATTGCAGAAAACAAAAGTAACTGACACAACAAGATTTTGTTAACGGGGAAACCGCAAATGCAGAAAAACCCCGGGATCCAGTCCAGAATTGAATACTCTCAGAATTAAGCCGCTATACAAAATCTAACAAACTTCGTATAGTTGAGACCAAGCAACTAAACCTATAGTTCACCTAGTTTCTTCAAGATCCTCAAGCGCTCCGACATTCAATAAGTGCACGCACTGGAACAATTCCTTTGAATCGTATTCCAAACAGTCTAGGAACAACAAATTTGTTTGGTAACAACTCTCTTGGTTCTTTCAGATGAAGATATCTCAAGTCATAAGCAAAGGCTCTTCCGTTTAACAAATAAACTCCTTTGCCTGGTCAGATAAATCTATCCAACAACTACCGAAGTAGCAGAGTTTAGATTTGCAATCAATCAATATAGAATCAAACAAGAAACTATAAGGTGATGTCGATCTTACACAACTAAACAATCGAAAAAATCAGATTCTAGTTGGATCCCAGCCGATCAAGGTTTGTGCACACCGAAAGAAATAAAAACCAAATCAGAAATCTTCTTTATCTTCAAATTTTCTTTAATCTTCAATAAACACCTGCACAACACCACTTGAATCTCTTGTGATCAATCACACACAGAACGAAGTCTGTTAACAATGGATTATCACAAGACGTCTTTAGATCTACAAACAGTTCTAAAGGTCCCGTCGAAACTTCGACCTAGTTTGAGTGAATCTTATACCAGAAGAGAAGATTCTCAAGAATAAACAAACTAGGTGCAATCAAAGTTCAACAACCGTTAGTCAATCAAATCAGTCGAAAACTAAAATAAACTACAATTATCCAGTTTCCTGATCGTGTGTCAATCCGTCAAAAATAATTTCACTTTCTTACGCACTAAATTTAAATGAAGTACAAGGTAAGGAAGAGTTCGTATCCACAGAGAGGCGTTTGTTGTTATGTAAATTTCAGTTTCTAAAGTAACCCAAGGTATGTTTGTTGTTTAAGAAATAAAAGTAGTTGAAAGCAAAGTAAATAATTTGAGAAATCAATAAGGAGAAGATATTGGTCAAGGGATAGTATCATTCATAAACATGTATTTTCATCAATGATTAGAATTGGTATTTTAATCTCGTATTTACTAAAAGTCCTAGGATATCTTGATCGCAAGTATAACCCGTTAATTCCATGTTTTCATCACAACCACATTAAAAGATGCATATGTGAATTCTTCGTCGAAAGCAACCTAAAGTGTAAAAGCACAATTAAGTTTAACTCCCTAAAAGCAATAAGATTTATGGAATAAGACTCATCAATGCAAACGAATGTGTAAAAGCACTAGACGTTTTAACAAAAGTTATGATTCACTTGTGACTAGTAGGATGTATCACTACAAGCACTAACCACAATTATGCTACTTAGAATCAGGGATAAACAACTTTTTCGTATTGAAAACCCTAATATAGCTCTAGAGATGAACACAAATCGGATTGATTAGGACTCAACCTAACAAGTTTTCAAATCTTATAACACTATTAATTGTGAATCACAAACAATAATTACCGAGACAAAACTAATTCATTGAATCAAAAGCATGTTGAGAAATCAACTTTTATCCCATAACCAATAAGATGTTTAGCTACTCATAGCTATGGAGTTCATCATCATCAATATTCAATAATAAAACAAGGAAGAAGAAGAACAAAACCAAACCCTAGAAGCGTAAACAAAAGTGGCTCTCCAAAAGAATTCCAAGCAAAAAGATATCTCCCATGTGTTGTAGAAAACCTCCTTTTATAGCTTTTCTCCAACTTCTAAAATTAGGTCTAGTCTTCAAAGTCCATTAGGTGAGAGTCCACCAAGCCCACAAGGATGAGAAACCCGTGTAGAAAATATGCCCCGAAAACGGTCGCCGGAAGTCCGGGATTGTGGCCGGAATCCACGGAAAGTCGCCGGAAAATAGCCCCGGTGACCGGCAAAGTCCGCCCGATCACCGGTCAACGAGTCGGATCAGGTCAAGTCAACGGGTGAGACGGATCGGGTCAAACCGGGTTGGATCGGTTGAACTCGGTCGGGACCGAGTCGGGTTCATGAGTCGATGTGTTAGTGGCTAATCGGGCTGACTTGTCGTGCTGATTTGCACAAGCCCGATTTTTGCGATGCGCCATGATGACTGATCATGCCCATAGCCGCAACTTCCATCGCATCTCCCGCAACATTCCCCGCACATACTGACTTCGCCATTTTCCATTCATCCAAGATTTAACCTTAGCCACTGGGCTGCATCATAACCCTTAGTAACCCTGCCTACCATTGCATCAACTCCAGCCACCTCCATATTCATTCAAGCCATCAGCTTCTCAAGACCTGCAATGATTCCAACTCAGCCTTCCACATTACTCCATTTATTCACATCTCTTGGCTCCAATAGCACACAAACCCTGAACCATGAGCTGCAACAACACAAAGACTACCACGCACTCCATTTCTCTATCACCACTTGAGCCTCATCCACAATCTGCAACTCACACAAACTAGCCAGCCTCAACCTCTGCCAAACCAGCCAACATTGTAGCTCCACCTGACCCTGCAATGATTTCAGTCATTACTGAAGCACCAACATTAATTCCATCTCTTAACCCACGGCACAACGCCAACCATGCACCCGCACCCGCAATCCAGGTCCAATGGCTTCTCTCGATCACAGAGCATATACCCATTCCATCTCAGGCAATGTACTTATTGAGCTCAACAACATCCACTCTATGCAACACTACTCGCTACAACCAGTTTCCCTTCCAGCCATCTTGGCTGCCTAGCCAACCTCGATTGCACCATGAAGTCTCACAACTTCACCAGGACCAATTAAACTCCATTCTGCATCTTTACCTCGGCTCAACATCAGTGCCACTGGCTGCAATCCCAGCAACAACATTTCATCAGCTAACTCAGTGCACTACTTCATCTATTACCTGCCACTCCCATTTCACTACAGCTCAAAACATCCATTCTGCACCAAAGAATGACCTTGAGTCATATTTCAGTCAGCTCCATTCATTTGTCAGCGAGCAAAGACCACTACCGACCACAAGCACCTGACCATTACCATAAACCATTCCCCGGATTAACCTTAAGAGCTCAAAACCACCTCCATCTTCATCACGAATTAATCAACCACAGACACCCTTCTCTCCCTGTTTCGATCAATACCCATTCTTCTTCTATGCTTCCTCATCTCAATCTATGCACCTGTCCTAAACATACATCTATGTAGCTTTGGCTGTGTCAGAATCCATCAGCTCTATAATCACCAGTTGAACCACTAATTCAAACATGAGATCCCCTTGCCAAATCTTAGCAAATTCTTACTTCAACTCGATCCAGCAAATCAGAGCTCAACCAAACCCTAATTTTGAAACCTTGAATTGTTACCTGTGTAATCTTTCAACAAAGTTAAACTTCAATCAATCACTTCCAACGGCGCCACTTTCTTGTCTCAAATTGCCGAGCCTCATTTCCACTCTCGAGTATTGCTCGCCTCTCAATCGAATTAAAGATGACAACTTAAACATTCAATATCCGATTTCTTCTTCTCGTCGTTCATCTCTCTCATTCCCGCTCTCTCAATTTCTCGACTTTAGATCCTCGCCATAACAAAGCAGTTGAGCCGTTGTTCTCTCTCGATTTCGTGTATGCCTCCTCACGGACAATTGATAATGAAGAAGAAGAAATAAATTTCTTCTCTGAATTTCAGGTATTATGTAAGAACCTGGATTTATCCACCCCAGCTGGTAGGATAAGGGGTAGCCAGAAATGACTATAAACACCCACTCATTGTTAAGGGCCACCAAGGTTCTTTGCTCCATGCTTCTCTAGACTAAGCTGCGGTGTTCGTCTACTATTGCTGGCTAGGCTCGGCTCTCAATAACAGTGCACGTGAACTAGCCTTTGTATCCCTTTTTGCTCCATTTGAATGATTTCCGCTCCTTTTCCTCCGTGCGACTCCAAAGTACCTAATAATTCAAAAACACACGTAAAATACATAATTCACAAGAAAAATAGCAAAGAAAGCGTAACTACTAGATAGTAAATACGGTGTATTCTACACCTATCAGATTCCCCCACACTTAGACTTTGCTAGTCCTCGAGCAAATCAAACAAAACAATAAAATACAACAACTCCGTGACGTCGAGGCTACGGTTAATTTTAGCATAAATAACAAGCCTTTAAACCCCTAGGTGTCCCTAGTGGACGAGTTATAGTCTCGTGAAGGTTTACAAGAGGTCTACCTACAAAACCTATATTTCAAACTCCGTCTATTCGTGACAAATCAATGAACGAATCCAAAATGGCTACGGGGAGGAGGTACCTTGCAAATTCAATTCAAATATTAGTAAATAAACTCTAATTAGATAGTTGAACAAGCCACAATACTCGGAAACTAACAAACCACAATCACAATGAAAGATTAAGAAGATGGATAAAGATGTAGATGTTGCGAATATTCTCAAGTGTTCGATGTTTCCCATATCTCTGTCTGAAGGTCACTTGCTAAGATGAACCTAATCCTATTGGATTGAGCTACTTCGTGCTGTATGCTACATAAAATCAATTGGCATATACAAGGGAACCAAGAGTGACTTTATTCAACACAATAATAATTTTTTTTTTTTTTTTTTTTATATGATTGGATCAAACTGGATCCAATTTCTTTTTTTTTTTTTTTTAGACGGCATGATTAGATCTTTTGGATCCAAGCGCATGCTTCTTGTCGCAAGTACATGATAGTTGCCTTGGATCCCGCATTCCACGCTTGTTTAGGCGACGGAGACAGGGGACTACGTTTCACACATACTTGCTATTCCCAAGTGTCTTTTTATTCCGTTTTGGTCTAATTGATCGATCCTTTTTTTTTTTTTTTTTTTTTTTCCTCTTTTTCTAGTAACTCAATCACTCTATTTCATCCTAGCAAAAGTAATAACACGTCGATTTTTAGTGACCCACCAAAGCACTTAGAGAACAATAGATAAATATGGAAAAATAAAAATAGAATGTGATATGGTGATATTCCGAGATATGGTAACAACTATCATATAATGTATGATTTCGAGCTATGTTCGTCCCTTTTAGTTAATTGGTTCCTCAACTCCTGCATTCAAAATGGTTTCATCCACTAATGGTGTCATCCTAAAGGCACAAGTTTCTAGATTTCGGAGTTCAAAAAGCACACAAATTTTTCTGTTTTTCTATTTTTCTGATTTTTTTTTTTTTTTTTAAAACAAACAACATATAAATGCTCCCCCACACTTAAACTTTACATTGTCCTCAATGTAAATTGAATCATCCAAAGTAAGTCAAGGTGGGAAATCCTAATAAGAAATCAGCAAAAACAAAGAAAACAAAACAAGAAAAACTAAAAACAATAAAAGAAATAAATACAAGACAAGAAATACTCATCCTTTGGGTTGCCTCCCAATTAGCGCTTGGTTTAAAGTCGTCGCCCGACTATCTCCTTGCTTCCTATGACTCCTCCGAGGGAGCACATCCACAAAGTTAACTCCTTCCACCACTTCGGAAGTGAAGTTCTCATAATATGGTTTCAACCGGTGCCCATTAACTTTAAGTTATTTTCCTGTAGCTATGCTACGAATTTCTACTGCACCATGAGAAAACACATTAGTAACAATAAAAGGTCCGATCCATCGTGACCTTAATTTACCAGGAAATAAATGCAAGCGAGAATTAAACAAAAGCACTTTCTGCCCAATGCAAAATTGTTTTCTAGAAATCATGTTATCATGGAATGCTTTCGTCTTTTCTTTGTAAATCCGTGAACTTTCAAATGCATCATTGCGAAGCTCCTCTAGCTCTTGAAGTTATAACTTCCTTTGCTTTCCAGCCCCATCCATCTCCATGTTGCATTGCTTAATAGCCCAAAACGCCTTATGCTCAATTTCCACGGGTAAGTGACAAGGTTTACCATACACAAGCCTAAAAGGAGACATTCCAATTGGTGTTTTATATGCGGTTCTATACGCCCACAAAGCATCATTAAGTCGCATGCTCCAATCCTTCCTTGTCGGGTTCACCGTCTTTTCTAGAATTGATTTCACCTCCCGGTTCGACACCTCGGCTTGTCCATTGGTTTGGGGATGATAAGGTGTTGCAATCTTGTGCGACACATTGTACTTCGCCAACAAGCTTTGTAAAAACCTGTTTTTGAAGTGAGAACCCCCATCGCTAATTATCGCCCTTGGAATGCCAAACCTTGCAAAAATATTAGCTTGCACGAAGTCTGAAACAACTTTAGAATCATTAGTTGGGGTGGCTTTAGCTTCCACCCATTTCGAGACATAATCAACCACAAGTAAGATATAAAAATTCCCATGGGAGTTGACAAAGGCCCCATAAAATCAATACCCCATACATCAAAAACTTCAATAAATTGAATAAAAGTTTGTGGCATTTGATTTCGGACACCTAGATTGCCGGTTCTTTGACACCTATCACAAGTTGTACAAAATATATGTGCATCCTTAAACAAAGTTGGCCAATAGAAACCACTTTCAAGTACCTTGTGCGCGGTTCTCTTACTCCCAAAATGTCCTCCGCAAGCATAAGAGTGACAAAAAGACAAGATAGAGTTAAATTGATTAGGCACGCACCTTCGTATTACTTGGTCACTACCATGTTTCCATAAGTATGGATCATCCCATATGTATTGGTTCCCTAACCTCTTAAGTTTGTCCCTCTCAGCACGAGACAAGTTATTTGGGATTTGTTTAGAAACTAAGTAATTGACAATATCGGCATACCATGGTTCTCCAAAGGCAATTGAGAAAAGTTGCTCATCCGGGAAACTTTCACGCAACGGGATAGTCTCCTTGTCCACAGCAAGTCGGCTCAAATGATCCGCAACGGTGTTCTCAATTCCTTTCTTGTCTTTGATTTCAATATCAAACTCTTGCAAGAGTAATATCCATCGTATGAGCCTCGGTTTCGCCTCTTTCTTTGTAAGCAAGTACTTAAGCGCTGCATGATCAGAAAAAAACAACAACTTTTGTACCAATTAGATAAGAGCGAAACTTTTCTAAAGCAAAAACAATGGCTAATAACTCCTTTTCAGTGGTTGTGTAGTTTTGTTGAGCCTCATTCAACGTTCTAGAAGCATAATAGATAGCATGAGGAAGCCTCCCCACACGTTGCCCAAGCACCGCACCAACCGCATAATCACTAGCATCACACATGAGTTCAAACGGCTTACTCCAATCCGGTGGTTTAATGATAGGGGCTGAAATCAAAAGTTCTTTCAAACGATTGAATGCCGCCATACATTTCTCATCAAAGTTAAAAACCACATCTTTTTGCAATAAGTTACATAGTGGTGACGCTATCTTGGAAAAGTCCATGATGAACCTACGATAAAAACCTGCATGACCAAGAAAAGAACGTATCTCCCTCACCGTAGTGGGAGGGGTTAGAGCACGAATAAGGTTTATCTTAGATTTATCGACTTCCAAGCCTTTAGAAGATATTATATGGCCTAAAACTATGCCATGAGTTACCATGAAATGGCACTTCTCCCAATTTAGCACAAGATTTGTTTCAACACATCGTTCAAGGATTAGAGACAAGTTGTTCAAGCAAAAGTCAAATGAATCACCAAAGACACTAAAGTCATCCATGAACACTTCGATTATGTTTTCAACATATTCGAAAAGATACTCACCATACACCTTTGAAAAGTAGCCGGAGCATTGCATAAGCCAAAAGGCATCCTTCTATAAGCAAAAGTACCGAAAGGACAAGTGAAAGTGGTTTTCTCTTGGTCCTCCGGTGCTATCACAATCTGATTATAACCTGAATAGCCATCAAGAAAGCAATAGTATGAGTGTCCAGCTAAACGTTCAAGCATTTGATCAATAAAAGGTAAAGGAAAGTGATCTTTTCTAGTGGTGGCATTCAATTTTCTATAATCAATACAAACCCTCCAACCGGTTTGCACACGAGTTGGGACAAGTTCATTCTTATCATTCTCCACCACCGTTACTCCCGATTTCTTTGGTACCACTTGTACCGGGCTTACCCACTTGCTATCGGATATGGGGTAGATAACACCCACTTCCAAAAGCTTGAGTATCTCCTTTTTCACAACTTCCATCATGGGAGGATTCAAACGACGTTGCGCGTCCCTTTTAGGCTTTGCATCATCCTCCAAACGAATTTTGTGCATACAAACGGCAGGGCTAATACCCTTGATATCGGCAATTGTCCATCCTATGGCCGTCTTGTACTTCCTTAGCACCCTTAGAAGTTTTTGCTCTGTAAATCACTAAGCTTGTTAGAAACAATCACCGGTAACTCTTCATTATCACCCAAGTACAAGTACTTAAGGTGGTGGGAAGAGGTTTCAATTCCAAACCGGAGATTTAATAATTGAAGGTACAAGCTTTTCATCACTGCATGGTAAAGAAATAAAAGAGATATTATGAGTTTTCGGGCATTCTTGTAGTGAATTAAGATCACCAAGAGCTTCCTTGACTTCATTACCACACTCTACACCATTATCTATGGATGTAGTTAACACGGTTTCCAAAGCATCATCACCGTTTAATTCAAACATTTGTTGTGCCAATGTATCCATCACATCAATGGAGAAACAAGAGTGGACATCGCTAGGATATCTCATCGTCTCGAAAATGTTGAAACGTATTATTTCTCCATCAAACTCCATAGTTAGCGTTCCCTTATCCACATCAATTATGGTTTTCGCCGTTTTCATGAAAGGACGCCCAAGAAGCAATGGAAGAGACGAGTCCGTGCACCTTCATCCATCTCTAACACACAAAAGTCCGCAGGAAATACTAGTTGATTAACCTGCACAAGAACATCCTCAACAATACCCATTGGGTAAACATTAGAGCGATCGGCTAATTGCAATACAATTTCAGCCTTTTTAAAAGGACCAAGATCAAGTGAATTATACATTGACGCAGGCATAACATTAACGGAAGCACCTAAGTCCAACATAGCTTTGTTAAAAGTTGTGTTACCAATTTTGACGGGAATGTCGAAACTACCCGGATCCTTGCACTTAAGTGGGAGTTTGTGTTGTAAGATTGCCGAGGCATTCTCCCCCACACTAAGCACTTCATTACCTTTGAGCCTTTGTTTGTTGGTACACAAGTCCTTCAACACCTTTGCATATTTTGGTACTTGCTTGATAGCATCAATGAGTGGTATGTTCACATGGATCTTCTTTAGAACGTCTAAAATCTCCTTTTCTAATTCCGCCTTCTTAGAACTTGCAAATCTGCGAGGAAAAGGTAGAGGAGGAACATAAGTAGAAACCGGAGTTTTAGAGTTAGAAATAGGTACCTCAGAAGTTTGGGGAGAATCCTCGACTTTCTCCTCCAAAACAGGTTCCTTTGGTGTTTCCACCTTGTCCGAATCAGCAACTTCGGGTTGCACAAGTTGTGTACCGCTTCTCAACGTAATGGAATTGACACCCTCTTTTGGGTTAATAGGTTGAGAAGGAAGTCTCCCACTATTTTGTGCCTTCAAATTGTTGATATCAACCGCCATGGAGCCCATTTGTGTTTGCAACTCCTTGATAGCACTCTTAGTCTCTTGTTGACTTTCCTTGAACATGGTGGAAATACCTTGCATAAAAGTTTGAAGCTTTGCATCAATATCCGAACCTTGATTTTGCATCGATTGTTGTGCTTGAGGTTGTTTGAAATTGTTGCCTCGGCTGGAATTGTTGTTGTTGAGGTTGAAATCCACTTGAAGAGTTGAAAGTAGGTTGTTGAACCGCTCCCTGTTTGTTGGCATAGCTAAAATTGGGGTGATCTCTCCATCCCGGATTGTAAGTGTTGGAGTAGGGATCATACCGTCTTGGTTGATTCGGAAAGATCGCATTAGCTTGCTCGTCTTCATAAGATTGAGAAGAAGTTGGTACAACCGCGGCTGCAACTTGTTGAAGCATTGCGTTCATATTACCCATTTGTTGACGAAGGTCCTCCACCTCGCTCACTTCACTCACCCTTCTTAGAATCACATCCGACCCACGACTTAAGAATTGTTGTGAGTGCGCCGCCATGTTTTCAATCAACTCTCTAGCTTGTGCCACCGTCTTGCTAACTAGTGCACCACCACCCGCAGCGTCAATAAGATTCCTATCACTTGATTGGAGTCCTTCATAGAAGTATTGGATGATCATAGCGTCACTAAATTGGTGGTGAGGGCAGCTTGCAACCAATCTCTTGTACCTTTCCCAACATTCATATAAGGATTCTCCCACGTTTTGCTTCATCCCACAAATTTCTTTGCGAATTTGAGTAGCCTTGGATGCAGGAAAATATCTCTCCAAAAAGAGTTTCTTCAACCCATTCCATGTTGTGACACTTCCGGGAGGTAAATAGTACAACCAATCCTTAGCACTATCCATTAAAGAGAAACGGAAAACCTTCAACATTGCACCATCCGCCTCAACATTTGTTTGGAAGCATAGCCGTGACAATGGTGTGGAAGTCCAAAAGATGTTTGTTAGGATCTTCATTCACCATGCCATGGAATTTTGGTAGTTCTCTAAGCAACCCCGCTTTATCTCAAAAGTAGAGTTCGTTTGAATACACCCATGTTGTGTATCAAGCCTATGAGAAGCTAAGTCCTTGAGTGAACGATTTGCATCACCCATTTCTTCTTCTTCTCGTTGTCGGAAAATCTCTTCTCCTACTTCCTCCTCGTGCTCGTCCGTTGTGTCTTTACTTGGTTGGAGTATTGTGCCGCGTCTAGTAGCTATCCCGCACCTTGGATAATTCCAATCCTTAGAAGCCAGAGATTAAGCACCTGCAAACAATTCTCCAAAACAAGTGAGAAACAAGACAAGAAACGAAAAGCAAAGATAAAAGCAGAAATTGTAAAAAGAAACTAAAACTTAATAACAAGCCGTATGCCTCCCCGGCAGCGGCGCCAAAATTTGATCGTGTGTCAATCCGTCAAAAATAATTTCACTTTCTTACGCACTAAATTTAAATGAAGTACAAGGTAAGGAAGAGTTCGTATCCACAGAGAGGCGTTTGTTGTTATGTAAATTTCAGTTTCTAAAGTAACCCAAGGTATGTTTGTTGTTTAAGAAATAAAAGTAGTTGAAAGCAAAGTAAATAATTTGAGAAATCAATAAGGAGAAGATATTGGTCAAGGGATAGTATCATTCATAAACATGTATTTTCATCAATGATTAGAATTGGTATTTTAATCTCGTATTTACTAAAAGTCCTAGGATATCTTGATCGCAAGTATAACCCGTTAATTCCCTGTTTTCATCACAACCACATTAAAAGATGCATATGTGAATTCTTCGTCGAAAGCAACCTAAAGTGTAAAAGCACAATTAAGTTTAACTCCCTAAAAGCATTAAGATTTATGGAATAAGACTCATCAATGCAAACGAATGTGTAAAAGCACTAGACGTTTTAACAAAAGTTATGATTCACTTGTGACTAGTAGGATGTATCACTACAAGCACTAACCACAATTATGCTACTTAGAATCAGGGATAAACAACTTTTTCGTATTGAAAATCCTAATATAGCTCTAGAGATGAACACAAATCGGATTGATTCCGGACTCAACCTAACAAGTTTTCAAATCTTATAACACTATTAATTGTGAATCACAAACAATAATTACTGAGACAAAACTAATTCATTGAATCAAAAGCATGTTGAGAAATCAACTTTTATCCCATAACCAATAAGATGTTTAGCTACTCAAAGCTATGGAGTTCATCATCATCAATATTCAATAATAAAACAAGGAAGAAGAAGAACAAAACCAAACCCTAGAAGCGTAAACAAAAGTGGCTCTCCAAAAGAATTCCAAGCAAAAGATATCTCCCATGTGTTGTAGAAAACCTCCCTTTTATAGCTTTTCTCCAACTTCTAAAATTAGGTCTAGTCTTCAAAGTCCATTAGGTGAGAGTCCACCAAGCCCACAAGGATGAGAAACCCGTGTAGAAAATACGCCCCAAAATCGGTCGCCGGAAGTCTGGGATTGTGGCCGGAATCCTGCCGGAAAGTCGCCGGAAAATAGCCCCGGTGACCGGCAAAGTCCGCCCGGTCACCGGTCAACGAGTCGGATCAGGTCAAGTCAACGGGTGAGACGGATCGGGTCAAACCGGGTTGGATCGGTTGAACTCGGTCAGACCGACCGAGGTTCATGAGTCGATGTGTTAGTGGCTAATCGGGCCGACTTGTCAGGCCACGCTTTGCACAAGCTCGATTTTTGCGATGCGCCATGATGACTGATCATGCCCATAGCCGCAACTTCCACCGCATCTCGCAACATTCCCCGCACATACTGATTCGCCATTTTCCATTCATCCAAAGACAGTAACCTTAGCCACCGCCGCATCATAACCCTTAGTAACCCCGCCTACCATTGCATCAACTCCACCACCTCCATATTCATTCAAGCCATCGCCTTCTCAAGACCCGCAATGATTCCAACTCATTCCTTCCACATTACTCCATTTATTCACATCTCTTGGCTCCAATAGCACACAAACCTCGAACCATGAGCTGCAACAACACAAAGACTACCACGAGCACTCCATTTCTCTATCACCACTTGAGCCTCATCCACAATCTGCAACTCACACAAACTAGCCAGCCTCAACCTCTGCCAAACCAGCCAACATTGTAGCTCCACCTGACCCTGCAATGATTTCAGTCATCACTGAAGCACCAACATTAATTCCATCTCTTAACCCGCGGCACAACGCCAACCACAGACCCAGACCTGCAATCCAGTTCCAATGGCTTCTCTCGATCACAGAGCATATACCCATTCCATCTCAGGCAACAGCTTATTGAGCTCAACAACATCCACTCTATGCAACACTACCTGCTACAACCAGTTTCCCTTCCAGCCATCTTGGCCTGCCTAGCCAACCTCGCTTAAAACACATGAAGTCTCACAACTTCACCAGGACCAATTAAACTCCATTCTGCATCTTTACCTCGGCTCAACATCAGTGCCACTGGCTGCAATCCCAGCAACAACATTTCATCAGCTAACTCAGTGCACTACTTCATCTATTACCTGCCACTCCCATTTCACTACAGCTCAAAACATCCATTCTGCACCAGCAACAGCCTTGAGTCATATTTCAGGTCAGCTCCATTCATTTGTCTGAGCAGCACCACTACCAGCCACAAGCACCAGCCATTACCATAAACCATTCCCCCGGATTAACCTTAAGAGCTCAAAACCACCTCCATCTTCATCACGAATTAATCAACCACAGCACCCCTTCTCTCCCTGTTTCGATCAATACCCATTCTTCTTCTATGCTTCCTCATCTCAATCTATGCACCTGTCCTAAACATACATCTATGTAGCTTTGGGCGTGTCGTAATCCATCACTCTATAATCACGGTTGAACCACTAATTCAAACATGAGATCCCCTTGCCAAATCTTAGCAAATTCTTACTTCAACTCGATCCAAAGCAAATCGAGCTCAACCAAACCCTAATTTTGAAACCTTGAATTGTTACCGTGTAATCTTTCAACAAATAAACTTCAATCAATCACTTCCAACAGGCGCCACTTTCTTGTCTCAAATTGCCGAGCCTCATTTCCACTCTCGAGTATTGCGCCTCTCAATCGAATTAAAGATGACAACTTAAACATTCAATATCCGATTTCTTCTTCTCGTTCATCTCTCTCATTCTGCTCTCTCAATTCTCTCGACTTTAGATCCTCGCCATAACAAGCAGCAGTAGGCGTTGTTCTCTCTCGATTTCGGGTATGCCTCCTCACAGACAATTGATAATGAAGAAGAAGAAATAAATTTCTTCTCTCGAATTTCGGGTATTATGTAAGAACCTGGATTTATCCACCCCACTGTAGGATAAGGGGTAGCCGAAATGACTATAAACACCCACTCATTGTTAAGGGCCAACAAGGTTCTTTGCTCCATGCTTCTCTAGACTAAGCTGCGGTGTTCGTCTACTATTGCTGGCTAGGCTCGGCTCTCAATAACAGTGCACGTGAACTAGCCTTTGTATCCCTTTTTGCTCCATTTGAATGATTTCCGCTCCTTTTCCTCCGTGCGACTCCAAAGTACCTAATAATTCAAAAACACGCGTAAAATACATAATTCACAAGAAAAATAGCAAAGAAAGCGTAACTACTAGATAGTAAATACGGTGTATTCTACACCTATCATTTCCCACCAACGGTACTCGTAGATGCTTCTTGATCCCACATAAGTCTTTAAACGAGCGGTCGTAAGAGATTTCGCCCAATTAGGGTACTTTCCTCTCCGAATAGACGGCTCCACCAGAAACAACAACAATATGAAGTTTGCATGGCTCTTAGGATAGTTTGCTTGAAATGCAAACTTGGGTATTTATAAACCAAGGATGTTTGGACACTAAGGACTTTCCAAAACCGAAATATTCTTAAGATATGCAAAAAAATGCCCAAAGCGGTTTTCATAATTCCTGGAAATGCTATGTCCAATATTTCTGAGATCTCACTAGAAAATCTCCAATTAGTAAATGCACATTACCAATTTTTATTTTCCAGAGATATGCATTTAATTGTTGGTAATTAAAAGCATATAAAATTAATAACCTTAATTAAAAAATTCTTAATTTATTTCGGTCCGGGATCTCCTTGAGTTATTAAGGAATATCTTTGAACAATAAAAGATAAGATTTATTGAACATGTTCAAAGTATGTCGACATTTTTTATTTTTTGTAAATCCTTTTTCATATTTACAATCTTGGAAACGATTATACCACACTTCCAAACAAGTTTAGAATCGGTTCATCTGTATTCCAAGAATAACTATGTGATTGATCAAATATCAATACACTAATCATGGGTTTACGGTTCTACCAAACACAAGGATCGGTTCTACCTTAATATAGTTACTGGGACTGGTTACATCAGTTACCAGGATCGGTTATGTCAATTACCAGGACTGGTTACCATATTCCCATGGTATTACTTGTGATCGGTTACATAAGTCACTAGAATCGGTTACACCAATTACCAGGACCGGTTATGCCAATTACAAGGATCGATTACACAACTCTTTTGTGATTGGTCTTACCAATTACTAGGATCGGTTACACCAATAACAAATATCGATCATACCATCTTAAGTGATTACTCAGTATCGGTTACACTAATAAAAGTCATACCAATACATAAGTCAGGCACTGTGATTTGTTTTACCAAGATACATAACAAGTTATGATCGGTTCTACTAACTCACACATATTGGTAATCCAAAAATATGCAATGAATAACAATACCAATAAGCCTAACGATTTCCCCTTCGATTCATAAAACAAGTTCATGAAAGCACTTCCTTTAAAAAAATGTAAACATTGTTTCCTAGGATGAAATCTTCACCTTTACCCATACACATAATCACAATAGCATTCATACGATTATGTCGATGTCTTATATACGAAGTTCAAAAGATAAGCGTTATACTTCGTATTCTAATTCCTTAACACTATGTCTTACTACTAGAGTATAATCATTCACGGCTTTGCAGTTATGTTTTCAGTATAGCACGACTTCAAAAGATAACATTTCAAGTCAAAACATTACTAACCTCAAGAGGAAGGATGATGTCGTCGTTGTAGCTTGTTACTTCTTCACATTCTTCAAGTCTTCGAGTAATACTTGTATGTCTCATAATCCTAATCTTTCTAGCCTAACCTATACGAAATCGTCTTTAGTACATAATCAAGCGACTTTTTAATTGAGTTTTGATTCACTAAAATATGACAACCAAACTTGACATACCAACACTTGGTGGGTTCAACCGAGCAATGCTCTAACAAAATGTACATTGAATCAATATTGGTATATTCACAGGAATGCCATTGTTTTAAAAATAGATCAAAATTTTTAAAACTTAGATATATTTGAAAGTGCACACCGGATTTTTGTAAAATTAATATATTTGGAAAGCTCTTTGAATTATCTACGTAATGAGTACAACTAAGAATATTAAATTTTTATTTTAAAATTTGTTTTCATTATTATCAATTATGGTGTTGTTAAAAGTGAAAAAGCGGGGGTCTAACAACCACACCCAATAATTCGTTCGGAAATTTGTATAGACTAACTCCAATACAATTCCAAGAGAATCAACTAGACAGTCAGACTCAATCAAGGAAAATGTATCCAAGAGTTATATCTTTGTTTCTCAATGCAATCAGCAAATCAAAAAGATATGAATCCGTGAGCCTGATTATTATGAGAAACTACTTGAACGGTACCAGAGACCAATGTTCAAGTATCAATCAATTTATACCAACAACCAAAGGTTGGATTATCTAATTGATTGAAGTACGCACAACCTGTGATATTTCAATTATATAAACAAATATAATGCGGAAAAGAAATAACATATACACCATAAATTTTGTTAACGAGGAAACCCCAAATGCGGAAAAACCCCGGGACCTAGTCCGGATTTGAATGCCACACTGTATTAAGCCGCTACAGACACTAGCCTACTACAAGTTAACTTCGGACTGGAATGTAGTTGAGCCCTAACCAATCTCACATTGATCAAGGTACGGTCGTATTCCTTACCTCTCTGAATCTCAGCAGGACTCTACACACTTGATTCCCTTAGCTAATCTCACCCACAACTAAGAGTTTCTACGACCCAAAGTCAAAAACTTGATAAACAAATTTGTCTCACACAAAAAAGTGTATTGGATAGATAAATCTGTCTCCCACAGAATTACATACGAGTTTTGTTATGTCTTTTGATAAATCAAGGGTGAACAGGAATCAATTGATACACCGGTCTTATATTCCCGAAGAACAACCTAGTAATATCAATCACCTCACAATAACTTAACCATATGGTAGTGTAACAAGTTATTGTGGAATCACAAAGAATGAGACGAAGATCTTTGTGATTACTTTTTATATCTTACCTATCGGAGATAAATATCGAGCAAATCTTAGAGAAGATAATACTCAATACGATAGAACAAGTAAGATCAGAACACGCAACTACAGCGAAAATAGTTGAGTCTGGCTTCAGAATCCCAATGAAGTCTTTAAGTCGTTAACCTATAATGGTTTTAGAAAAACCTAGGCTAAAGGAGAATCGACTCTAGTACGCAACTAGTATCACATGAAGGTGTCTGGATTAGGTTTCCCCGATTGCTAGAGTTTTCCCTTATATAGTCTTCAACTCGGGGTTTGATAACTTTGGAACAAAGCAATTAATTTCACCGTTAGATGAAAACTCGATTAGATTCAAGCCAATATCTTTCCACCGTTAGATGGTCTTAGCTTGTTACACACAAATGAAATATACCTTCATTTAGATATGGGTAACCGTACCTAAACGTGTATATTGAGTTGGCTCAACAATAGTTAACCGAAGTTAGCCATATGAACACTTTTGTATTAACCTTGTTCATCTAACACTTCATGATCACATATGATGATCAATCAAACAAGAATGATAATCAAATGAATCTAATTGTGTTACTCATAGAGTTGTTCAATTATTTATATTCTCATAGAAGTATACAAGACACAATTGAAGAAAAATCGGTTTCGATTCAAGT
This sequence comes from Papaver armeniacum, assembly GCA_023531295.1. NCBI lineage: Eukaryota > Viridiplantae > Streptophyta > Magnoliopsida > Ranunculales > Papaveraceae > Papaver > Papaver armeniacum. The sequence continues at coordinate 166,293 of JAJJWW010013405.1, forward strand.
GACCAATTCATGAACATTTAGCCACGGTTTGCAAAGATTGCATTCCTTATTATATAAATATATTTTTTAATGAGTATGAATTCATACTTAACCAATTTTAGAACTTAACCTCATAAGTTTGCAAACGGGTACGCAAACTTACGTTTCGGACTTTGGTCTTTTCCGACAGTTCTCAAACGGGTACGCATACTATCATTCCAGACCGAACTCGGTGAAACACTCGCAAACGGGTATGCAAACTTAGTTCGGACTTTAACAATTAAAACTGTTCGCATACGGGTATGCATACTTGGTTCCCGGACCTGAATCACATTTGCAACAGTTTGCATACGTGAACGCATACTGTGCTATATCCAGACAATGGTTAGTTGTTCTAAATTCCCATTTCAATCATTGAAACATCCTTAGAAGACGACAATAGCTGTCTCACACAAACTATTAACTTATAAGTAATTTTCAAGTGATCGAATGATCAATACGAAACATTTCGTGTCTACATCAAATGACTGTCTTACACAAATCATGTAAGATGTTACAAGGCAATTTTCACAAGATAATCTTTTGACATTCGTAAAGAATAATGATGAACATAGTTAAAGTAAAAGCTTTCCAACACATATTTCGAGAAATAGATAAACGAGTTATACTCAGCCCGAAATATCAAATGTGCATAATGATGAAGTCTATATAGCTATACGACTTTGTCTCAAATAGGAGATAGAATAGAATAAACTTCTGAGTGATAGATGAGTTTAAGTCTCCACATACCTTTTGTTGATGAAGTTCCACAAGCTCCCCGTAGTAGTTCTTCGTCTTCAATCGATGAACGTCGTGAAGTCTAAGCTCAACTACACATTCTATCCTAATCCGAGACATAGCTATAAGTAGACTATAAATCAAGACTTATAGTTTTGACAACTAAACTTGGCAAACAAGCTTGAGATAGCAACGCTTGCGAGTTCGACCGAGCAGTGCTCTAACAAAAAGAATCAAATTCAAGCATGTGCATCGCACATGTGGTCTTACTAGTTGATAGGTGTAGAATACACCGTATTTAATATCTAGTATTTATGCTTTCTTTGCGAGTTTTCTTGTAAATTATGTATCTTATGTGTGCTTTTGAGTTTATTAGGTGCAATGGAGTCATTTGGAGCAAAAAGACCAATTGGAACTCGTTCAAATACAAGATTTCTACTTTTCATTGTGTAGAGGACGAGAAGACGAAGGCAATGGCGAAAGAACGGAGTCATTCAGAGCTCGTATGAAGAAGTTATGGGCGAAAGAACTCGGAAGACTAAAAGGGCTCACTGGTCATTTTTTTTTAAGGGCAGTGCTATTGGGATCCCCTCGTTTGTTAAGGGGCATCCAGTTTGTTAAGGGATTGCCATTTTCAAAGGAACTGCTAAAGGGCAGTCAGTATTTTACTAAGGGGCAGTTGAGTTCAAAGGTACTGCTAAGGGCAGTCGACTCATTTACTGGGGGAGGCCATAATACAAATAATATTAAAGGCGCGACTGCATTTCTGATATGACTCAATAATGTTGTAGAAAGTGGTAGTAAGGTTGTCGTTCACTCGGACTTGATGAAATCGATCTTAGGATTTAATAAAGAAAAATAATAAAAATACAGAATATATACAATTTATGTCACAAGACGGAGAGAGTTACTGGGATTCAGGATTCCGCCAAACTCAAAACAAAAGGTTCAAATATTAATTCTTTTAACAATTATAGCTCAACAAATAAAAACATGGACTCTTATTTTTGCCAAAGTTGATTCTCAAAAGATTAGTTATAAATCGTAAGCATGGGACATCAAACATTTAAGCAAGCATGACCCATCTAATAAAATAATAACTAATTTAATCAAATCATAATTCAATTTTTAATCAGTGCAAAAGTCATGAAAAGAATTAATTAAAATTACCCATGTATGAAGTTCGTCTTCCTCCGTCGTCCCAGTGATGGGTTCTAGCTCATCATGTTGGAAACGCGCTCAAAATTCATTATTATTGCTCAAAAATGGTTTACAAATGATGAACAAAGGAGAATAAGATGAAAATCGGGTTTGCAACAGTTATAGATGTTGCAAACACTGTTACAAGGAAGGGTTGAAATGTTATGGATTTTAAGTCCGCCTCCCTCCGTTTTACGACGCACGGCTACGGGTCTCATATCGTAGAAGAACGAATGTCCTTGAGAGTCTGTTCTTCATGTTCTTGGTGCAGCAGCAGCAGCAGAGAATAATTCTGTAACTTTGATTTTTTTGATCTTCTTGCGTTCTAATCTCTCCCAAAACTCTCCGTCCCCTTATACTCGACCCCAGAACTCTTTATATACTAGTCAGGGCCTCAAAAATCTCTGTAATAACTCAGCAATTATTTCCCTTAACTCGGGAATATTTTGTTTCTCCTTCACGCGTTTGTTGCTGTCAACTGGTGTATACTCCTCCAAACACGTTGAGTCATCATCCAAAAGCATAACAGTAATGAGGATAGCGCACTCAGGTCACACGTAACTGCCGTAAATAGCTTGGAAAATATCCGGAAAATATCTCCTTCTCTGTTTCACGTTAACCCAATGATACAGCCCAATTCGATCGCTTCTAATGGACCTAACAACCCTGTTTAGTCCAAACAGGGCCTAAGCAAACGAAATCCGTGATTGAATCTCGCTAACCCACTTCCAAAATTCGATCAAAACTTTACGCAGTGACCTCTCATTTTCCCGCCAAATTCTATATTTGAAATGTTCAAGAAGACCTCCCCTTATCCTCTCGATGGAGTGCCGATAAGGGTGCCTTAGGGGTGTAAATAGCAAATGGGTGCCCCTTAGTAATTGAGTACCCCTTATCCAAAATGGGGGTCCGAATATCAAACGTCCTCCGGGGGTGTTCCGAGCAACTTTTCGAGCCGAATTTTCCAAAAATATTTATTTCCAAAAATACCTAAAAATACATAAAAACACAATATTAGTACAAGAATCGAGTTCCAACAATAGAGACAATGAGGACAATTCAGACACAAAAATGTGTCTATCAATTTCTTCAGTTCACGACCAAGTTCTTATGCATGGTTTGGTTGATCACCGATGGATGGAATCTGTGGGGAATCACCACTGGAAGTGAAGCAGAAAAGACGTGATCGATGACAGAGATGTTCGAATGACACAACAAAGGTGGTACGAGTTTGGTTTTGATTCTCGGTGATGCTGATGGGCAGTGATGACGGACTGGTGGTGCTGTTGTTGTGGTATCAAAGGGGAGGTTGTTGACACTGGCAACCATGACAGTTGAGCTCGAGATGGACGGAGCTCAGAGCTGGGGTTGTCAACAGAGGAAAGAACAGGATGATGGAGAAGCTCATGATGATCACGATAGAGCATAACAGGAGATGGAGAGAAAGATAGATGAGGTTGCCAGAGAAGTATGGAGGGGTTTAGCTCGAGCTTGGTGATGGGATTCGGAGTTTGGCAGTGAACAGGGACGATAAGAAGAAGAAGGGTTGGCTGCCATTGTAAATGGAGTTCGAGCTAGAGTGCGGATCAGTGGAAGATGCTGGCACGAATGGAAGAAGATCGTGATTGAGATTGGCAGAAGAAACAGCGTGGAGTTCGATGGCAGCGATGGGGTTATGGGACAGTGATGGCATTGCAGCTGCCATTGATGATCGCGTTGGTGCTGTGAAGAGCTGTTGGTTGTCATGAAGAACTCGATCGAGAAAAGAGAGGTATTGGGTTTAGTGGCAGTGAAGGAGGAGATCACAACTATGGGATAATCAGTGACGACAAGATTGGTTAATGCTGTTGGCAGATAGCCAGAACTCGTGGACGACCAAGAACTCGACGACCAAGAACTTGTGGACTGTTGGCAGATAGCCAGAGAAATATCGGTGATGGCATTGATAAGCTCGAGATGAGATTACAGAGATGGAGGACGTTGTGGGTGAGACTCGATATGGAGTTGAGCTTGGCAGTGATGATAAAGAGATGGTGCTGTTGATTATTAAATGAAGCTGCTGGCAGAGACGAGATGAAGTGGGATGATGATCGGCACTGTGCTGGTAGTATTGAACATGGAGATGAACTGTGGTACGGAGAGAGGTTGAGCTCGAGAAGATTCAGGGATATCGATGGGTTTGGATTGACTGCTAGTGATGATAAACGATGGCAATGAAGAGTTGGAAGCTATGATCGCTGCTGTGGATCGAATGCAGTTATGGCAATGAGGTGTTAGCAGTGGATGGGTTCGAGTTATACAGGGAGGATGGCATGAACTTAAATGGGTCTGGTGGCAATAGGCAGTGGAGCATGCGAAATCGACAGAGGCCTGTTATGACTATGATGGGCCAGTCGAATTGGGTTGTGACATGGTATTGGGCCAGGCAACAACAGTCAGAAGAGGGGTGGTTCAGTTATTTGGCCACGACCTAGTTTTGGAAGTTGGGGTTCATTATAAGAGGCCTATAAAAAGAAACTCTTCTCAACAGGGAAGAGGATATATATATCATCTTTTATCTCATACCTAGGAGGGGTTAACTTATATCTTTTATTCTATTCTTTTGCCTCTATTTTATTCTAGGGTTTAGAACTATGAAGTCTTTTCTCTTTCTTCTTGTGATGAACTCCTTGAATATGAGTACCTAAGTTTATTATTGGTTATGGAATAGTTGGATTTCACATAATATGATTCTTTGATTCAATATATTAGTTTTGTCTCATAATTATCGTTTGCAATTCTCTGGAAATATTGTTTTATGATTGATTGATTGTTTTGTCAAGTTGCAAATTGGTAGAACTTCTAATCACATCTATTGCTAGTTTAGGGTTTATTATACGCAAAAGTGATATTCCTTGAATACAAGTAGCATAATATGATTATGGTTTGTAGTGATATATTCTTATGATCATATGTGAATCGTAACCTTTGTTAAATTGAATTAGTGCGCTTTCCACGTTCAATTGCTTTGATTGGCCCGATTTCATAGAACTTAACGCATCTAGGGAATTAAACTTGATTAGTGCTTTTACACGTTAGGTTGTTCCTTTAGGTAGAATTCATATTCGCATCTTTTAATGTGTTTGTTGATGACATGAGGAGATTTGCGGGATATTCTTGCGATCAAGGTATTCTAGGGTCTTTGATAAAAGTTGAGATTAAAATATCAATTCTAGTTATTGTGTTAAAAACATGTTTGTGAATGAAAACGAAATCCATGACCAATATCTTCTTATCCTTGATTTTATTTGTTTACTTTTCTTTATTTGTTTTATTTAGTTTATTATAATCACAAAACTACCGGTGTTATTTATAGGGAACCGAAACAATTTGACAACCAAGACCTCTCGCAGGATCGATCCTTTCTTGCCCCGCTATATTTATATTTTGAGTAGTAAGAAAGTGTAATTATATTTGTGTCGCTTACGACAATGTCAAATTTTGGCGCCGTTGCATTCTTGGGGAGGCAGCGGTTGTTAATTGTTTTTGGTTTCTTATTTTTGTATTTAGTTTTTGTTTTATTTTATTTTTTTTATTATTTTCTGGGTTTTAACCGTAGTTTTGAGAATCTTATTTCAGGTGCTTATTTCTATGGAAGGAGCATATTGGAACGATCAATAAGGTTTTCAACAACCTCAACAATACGACAACTACCAATTCCATGGGTATAATCAAAACCAATTTATTGGTTATGACCAATATTCCATGGAACCTTATGGTTTTCCTCAACAACCTTATGGCGGGTATGTGTGTGAACAACCACAAGGATGGGAGGATTTTTATGCTCGTGAACAAAAGGTCTCTAATTTTATAGACAAAGTTTCCACCTTTTTACAAGAGGAATTTAAAAAAGCAAAAGAGACTACGAACGAGCAACTCCAAGAACTTCGTGAAGGTATGACTATCTTGCGAAGAGACATTGATCAATACAAGGAAGATATGGATAATTCTAATGTGCATATGGTTTATGATGAATATTTGATTGATGCTAATGTTGAAAAAGGCCAATCCTTGGGCACTTTTGTGGATAATTGTGTAGTTAACTCAACTCTTGATCTTAATAATGATCATTTACCTATTCAAAAGGATGAGTTAGAGATTAACAACACTAATTTCAGCGAGGAACAATCTTATGTTGACTATGATAGTGACGGTGATTATGATACATTGCTTGAAACAACTCATGGTGACATCTCCGAGGAGTCTTTTTGGGATCAAGATGAAGATGAAGAGGAATATGTCGACACTTGTGTAGATTACTCAAGCATTGATCTTAATAATGATCAAGAGCCTATTCAAAGGGTGGAGCTTGAGGATGATGCATTTTCGAGTGTTCTAAAAAAGTTTCTTATGATAAAATTTGGATCCGCAAAAGAGTATGTGCCTTACAACAAGGAGGAATATGTTGAGAATGAGACCGTTATGACCAATATTGTGGAAGACCCAATTGAGCTTGCATATGATTTTAATGATGATGTTTATGTCGATACTTTGGTTAAGGCAGAAACGGACGAAGAATGGTTGCAAGGTTTGATAGAGGACCATGATATCCAAGAGGTGAACAATTCACTTGAGTTTTTCAAGGATGAAGAGGATTCCGTGATACAAGAGATTGTGAAAGGTTTATCTAACCATTTGCCTATTATTTCTTCTCATTTACCTCTTATTGGTTTGAATGTATGTGCTTCGAGAATATTGTTGAATGACTTTGTTTCTCGTTTTCCGCCATTAGAGAAACTTGATTCTCATACTATGCAGGTTATGGAACAAGAAACCGTGGAAGTACCCGACTTCTATATTCTTTATACACTTCCAAGTGTGGACAAGAATAAGTGTGGGGGAAGCTTTTATCGGTTCATAGCTTCACTTTTGCTTTATTGTACTAATATTTGTGTGAAGTTAGTGTTTCCAAAACAGGTTCTATGGAAGGATCCCCAACTTTTTCGATTATTGGTGTATGGGGAATGAATCTTACAAGAAGCTAAGTCGGGCCGTCGACTTTAAAACAAGCGCTAAGTGGGAGGCAACCCACCGGTTTTGTATCTCTTATCCTTTTTCTTTTTATTTTTGTTTCGTTTATTTATTTTTTTTTTACTGTTTTTATATCATATTTGCATCCCTATGTTTAATTTCATTGAGTCCGTAATCTATCTTAGAAGAGAATTATGACGAATACCTTTTCGTCAGAAAATTTCAGACTGCGCGTAGTTCAGTCCAGAGACCATAACTGTCAGACCGTTTATCAAAACACTGTGAAATTTTGACACTGTGTAGGAAACACGTAGATGAACAACTTTTGTGAAATGGAGTTTTTCCAAATTCCTTACCAATTTGCACAGTGTTTGCGTTTTATCTGCTGTTACGTCAGAATTCAGAACTTTCGGTTTTACACATTGAGGACAATGTGAAGTTTAAGTGTGGGGGAGCATTTATATGTTTGTATAGTTTGTTTTTGACACCATTAGTGGATGGAACCATTTTGAATGCAGGAGTTGAGGAACCAATTAACTAAAAGGGAAGAATATAGCTCAGAAATCACAAATTAACATGATAGTTGTTACCATATCTCGGAATATCACCATATCGCATTCTATTTTTATTTTTTTCCATATTTATCTATTGTTCTCTAAGTGCTTTGGTGGGTCACTAAACATCGACGTGTTATTACTGCTAGGATGAAATAGAGTGATTGAGTTACTAGAAAAAAAATGATGAAAAAATATATATAAAAAAGAAAAAAAAAAATATATATGAAAAAATATAGAAAAAAAAAAAGTCCGATCAATTAGACCAAAACGGAATAAAAAGACACTTGGGAATAGCAGTATGTGTGAAACGTAGTCCCTGTCTCCGTCGCCTAAACAAGCGTGGAATGCAGGATCCAAGGCAACTATCATGTACTTGCTGACAAGAAGCATGCGCTTGGATCCAAAAGATCTAATCATGCCGTCTAAAAAAAAAAGATAAATTGGATCCAGTTTGATCCAATCATATAAAAAAAAAAGAGAATAAATTATTATTGTGTTGAATAAAGTCACTTTTGGTTCCCTTGTATATGCCAATTGATTTGATGTAGCATTCAGCACTAAGTAGCTCAATCCAATAGGATTAGGTTCATCTTAGCAGTGACCTTCAGACAGATATGGAAACATCGAACACTTGTGAATATTCGCCAACATCTACATCTATATCCATCTTCTTAATCTTTTCATTGTGATTGTGGTTTGTTAGTTTCCGAGTATTGTGGCTTGTTCGACTATCTAATTAGAGTTTATTTACTAATAATTGAATTGAATTTGCAAGGTACCTCCTCCTGTAGTCAATTTGGATTCGTTCATTGATTTGTCACAAATAGACGGAGTTTGAAATATAGGTTTTGTAGGTAGACCTCTTGTAAACCTTCACGAGACTATAACTCGTCCACTAGGGACACCTAGGGGTTTAAAGGCCTGTTATTCATGCTAAGAGTAACCGTAGCCTCGACGACACGGAGTTGTATGTATTTTTCATAATTTGTTTTGTTTGATTTGCTCGAGGACTAGCAAAGTCTAAGTGTGGGGGAATCTGATAGGTGTAGAATACACCGTATTTAATATCTAGTATTTATGCTTTCTTTGCGAGTTTTCTTGTAAATTATGTATCTTATGTGTGCTTTTGAGTTTATTAGGTGCAATGGAGTCATTTGGAGCAAAAAGACCAATTGGAACTCGTTCAAATACAAGATTTCTACTTTTCATTGTGTAGAGGACGAGAAGACGAAGGCAATGGCGAAAGAACGGAGTCATTCAGAGCTCGTATGAAGAAGTTATGGGCGAAAGAACTCGGAAGACTAAAAGGGCTCACTGGTCATTTTTTTTAAGGGCAGTGCTATTGGGATCCCCTCGTTTGTTAAGGGGCATCCAGTTTGTTAAGGGATTGCCATTTTCAAAGGAACTGCTAAAGGGCAGTCAGTATTTTACTAAGGGGCAGTTGAGTTCAAAGGTACTGCTAAGGGCAGTCGACTCATTTACTGGGGGAGGCCATAATACAAATAATATTAAAGGCGCGACTGCATTTCTTCAGTTCACGACCAAGTTCTTATGCATGGTTTGGTTGATCACCGATGGATGGAATCTGTGGGGAATCACCACTGGAAGTGAAGCAGAAAAGACGTGATCGATGACAGAGATGTTCGAATGACACAACAAAGGTGGTACGAGTTTGGTTTTGATTCTCGGTGATGCTGATGGGCAGTGATGACGGACTTGTGGTGGTCTTTGTTGTTGTGGTATCAAAGGGGAGGTTGTTGACACTGGCAACCATGACAGTTGAGCTCGAGATGGACGGAGCTCAGAGCTGGGGTTGTCAACAGAGGAAAGAACAGGATGATGGAGAAGCTCATGATGATCACGATAGAGCATAACAGGAGATGGAGAGAAAGATAGATGAGGTTGCCAGAGAAGTATGGAGGGGTTTAGCTCGAGCTTGGTGATGGGATTCGGAGTTTGGCAGTGAACAGGGACGATAAGAAGAAGAAGGGTTGGCTGCCATTGTAAATGGAGTTCGAGCTAGAGTGCGGATCAGTGGAAGATGCTGGCACGAATGGAAGAAGATCGTGATTGAGATTGGCAGAAGAAACAGCGTGGAGTTCAATGGCAGCGATGGGGTTATGGGACAGTGATGGGGTTATGGGACAGTGATGGCATTGCAGTTGCCATTGATGATCGCGTTGGTGCTGTGAAGAGTGTTGGTTGTCATGAAGAACTCGATCGAGAAAAGAGAGGTATTGGGTTTAGTGGCAGTGAAGGAGGAGATCACAACTATGGGATAATCAGTGACGACAAGATTGGTTAATGCTGTTGGCAGATAGCCAGAACTCGTGGACGACCAAGAACTCGACGACCAAGAACTTGTGGACTGTTGGCAGATAGCCAGAGAAATATCGGTGATGGCATTGATGAGCTCGAGATGAGATTACGAGAGATGGAGGACGTTGTGGGTGAGACTCGATATGGAGTTGAGCTTGGCAGTGATGATAAAGAGATGGTGCTGTTGATTATTAAATGAAGCTGCTGGCAGAGACGAGATGAAGTGGGATGATGATCGGCACTGTGCTGGTAGTATTGAACATGGAGATGAACTGTGGTACGGAGAGAGGTTGAGCTCGAGAAGATTCAGGGATATCGATGGGTTTGGATTGACTGCTAGTGATGATAAACGATGGCAATGAAGAGTTGGAAGCTATGATCGCTGCTGTGGATCGAATGCAGTTATGGCAATGAGGTGTTAGCAAAGTGGATGGGTTCGAGTTATACAGGAGGATGGCATGAACTTAAATGGGTCAGTGGCAATAGGCGGTGGAGCATGCGAAATCGACAGAGGCTGTTATGACTATGATGGGCCGGTCGAATTGGGTTGTGACATGGTATTGGGCCGAGCAACAATCAGTCAGAAGAGGGGTGGTTCAGTTATTTGGCCACGACCTAGTTTTGGAAGTTGGGGTTCATTATAAGAGGCCTATAAAAAGAAACTCTTCTCAACAGGGAAGAGGATATATATATCATCTTTTATCTCATACCTAGGAGGGGTTAACTTATATCTTTTATTCTATTCTTTTGCCTCTATTTTATTCTAGGGTTTAGAACTATGAAGTCTTTTCTCTTTCTTCTTGTGATGAACTCCTTGAATATGAGTACCTAAGTTTATTATTGGTTATGGAATAGTTGGATTTCACATAATATGATTCTTTGATTCAATATATTAGTTTTGTCTCATAATTATCGTTTGCAATTCTCTGGAAATGTTGTTTTATGATTGATTGATTGTTTTGTCAAGTTGCAAATTGGTAGAACTTCTAATCACATCTATTGCTAGTTTAGGGTTTATTATACGCAAAAGTGATATTCCTTGAATACAAGTAGCATAATATGATTATGGTTTGTAGTGATATATTCTTATGATCATATGTGAATCGTAACCTTTGTTAAATTGAATTAGTGCGCTTTCCACGTTCAATTGCTTTGATTGGCCTGATTTCATAGAACTTAACGCATCTAGGGAATTAAACTTGATTAGTGCTTTTACACGTTAGGTTGTTCCTTTAGGTAGAATTCATATTCGCATCTTTTAATGTGTTTGTTGATGACATGAGGAGGTTTGCGGGATATTCTTGCGATCAAGGTATTCTAGGGTCTTTGATAAAAGTTGAGATTAAAATATCAATTCTAGTTATTGTGTTAAAAACATGTTTGTGAATGAAAACGAAATCCATGACCAATATCTTCTTATCCTTGATTTTATTTGTTTACTTTTCTTTATTTGTTTTATTTAGTTTATTATAATCACAAAACTACCGGTGTTATTTATAGGGAACCGAAACAATTTGACAACCTAGACCTCTCTGTGGGATCGATCCTTTCTTGCCCTTGCTATATTTATATTTTGAGTAGTAAGAAAGTGTAATTATATTTGTGTCGCTTACGACAGCGGTCACTAGTACCTTATAAATATAACTCTTACTCATGTTCTTCATGGAAAATATCCTTTTCAAGTATTATATAATTCTTTACAAGATTATTCCCTATTGAGAGTTTTTAATTATGTTTGTTATCACTTTTTGGGTCATTCAAGAGTAGATAAATTGTCACCAAAATTTGTCAAATGTGTGTTTATTGGATACAATTCTTTATATAAAGGGTACAAATGTTAATCTTAATTCAAAAAGAACTCATATTTCAAGACATGTTGTCTTTTCTGAAACTGAGTTTTATTTTTCTTCAAATTCAGATTCTCTTGTTATATCTGAGCTCCCATCAGTTTGTCCTATTTCTGGTTTTGTTCTCCTTCCATTGTTACATGCTCTCAAAGAGGTATTTCAAAGCCTAAATCTTTTCCTGATAATATTTTACATCATTCAGTTAAACATCCCATTCCATTTGCTTTCACTACTTTGTTAATTGTTCCTTCTGAGCCAAAAGTTTTAAAGAAGCAACGAAAAATCCAAAATGGTAGCTTTCAATGAGAGATGAAAATGATGCATTACAAAGGAATGGTACGTGGGATTTAGTTGACCCTCACATATGAATATATTAGGATGTAAATGGGTGTACAAAGTTAAATTAAAGTAAGATGGGACAGTTAATAGGTTAAAATCAAGACATGTAGCACAAGGTTATAATCAACAAGATGGTATCGATTTTGATGAAACCTTCAGTCCTGTTGTGAAGACAACTACTATCATAGTTGTTTTAACCATAACGATTACTAGAGGGTGGTCGGTCAAACAATTAGATATTTCTAATGCATTTCTGCATGGAGATTTACATGAAAATGTTTATATGAAACAACCTCCGGGATTTGTTAGTTGTGAGTTTCCTAGTAAAGTTTTCCATTTGAAGAAGAGTTTATATGGGTTAAAGCAAGCACTAAGGGCCTGGTTTGAGAAATTTAGTACTTCTTTGATTTCTTATGGTTTTTTTAGAACTTTTTGATTTTTCAATGTTTGTCTATCTTCTTTGGTTCAGAAATGATGGTTTTATTGTTATATGTTGATGACATGGTTCTCACAGGAATTTCAGATACTTTACTTAATGTTTGTGAGTGAAAATGGTTTCTGCTGATTTCGGTAATTTTGGGTGTGTGGTTGAGAAACGAATTTAAACCCTAAACAATGTACTGCAAGGGAGTACTTTAGATTCGAGAGATCAATCTGTACAAGTCCGGCCTAAACCAATAAATGGTCGTTCCAGACTTACTTCGGTCACAAAGTGGAGGAGAATGGGTTGGTTTTGGGTAGGGAAGCAAGGAAAGTGATGAGACCAGAATGGTTGATTCTGGGAGAGTAGTTGTGTTACGACTTGTATCAGAAAGTGGGAAGCTAACGTATGAAAAGATAGCAAACGTTTTCTGAGTGGTGTATGCCCCTGACTGAACTTGTTGTTCGGTGGAAATAGGTACGACCTATTTATACAAGTCGAAGTGAAACGTACTCTGGTCTCATTAAGGAATGGAAAAATGGGTGAATAAATGGGAGGAGGTGGTAACGTTAACGCATGGAATTGATGTTCCATAAATCGTTAACGCATGGAATTGATGTTCCATAAAAAGAACGTTTCACCATTAACTCCCTGTATTTACTAACCGCCTCATCCTTATGACTAGCGTAGTATACGCCGCACACTGTAAACAGCCGCGTAGGGTAGGCCAACATGGTGACGTGGTTAGGTTGGCATGTCGTTGGCATGGCATGGTTTGGCGTGGCCAAACTTAGGTTTTCGGGCCAAAGGTTACCATGCGTCGTCTGGTAACCTTAGATGGCAAGGATTTGCTCCTGGGATTGAAGGGGGACCGTTGATCGTCGCACGCCTTCGTTTTTCACCCAAAGAGGATCCCCCCAGTTTGTGATATGTGTTGATGTCTCAAATGTTTTTGTGGAAAACATGAAGCATGTTGTTGTTGCCTGGCAAGTCGCACTTGGGAGACTTCCTAGCTTGGTGACCTTCGACGGTCGAGATTTTGCATCTCAAGAGGAAAGATAGCCGTTGATCGTTGCACGCTTTCGTTTTGGTAGCCGCGTAGAGAAGGCCAACATGGTGACGTGGTTAGGTTGGCATGCCGTTGGCATGGCATGGTTTGGCGTGGCCAAACTTAGGTTTTCGGGCCAAAGGTTACCATGCGTCGTCTGGTAACCTTAGATGGCAAGGATTTGCTCCTGGGATTGAAGGGGGACCGTTGATCGTCGCACGCCTTCGTTTTTGGTAGTCGCGTAGGGAAGGCCAGCATGGTGGCGCAGCTAGGTTGGCATGGCATGGTTTGGCGTGGCCAAACTTAGGTTTACGGGCCAAAGGTTACCATGCGTCGTCTGGTAACCTTGGATGGCTAGGATTTGCTCATGGGATTGAAGGGGGGCTGTTGATCGTCGCATGCCTTCGTTTTTGGTAGCCGCGTAGGGAAGGCCAGCATGGTGGCGCGGCTAGGTTGGCATGACGTTTTCATGGCATGGTTAGGCATGGCCAACCTTAGGTTTTCGGGCCAAAGGTTACCATGTGTCGTCTGGTAACCTTGGATGGCTAGGATTTGCTCCTGGGATTGAAGGGGGGCCGTTGATCGTCGCAGGCCTTTGTTTTTGGTAGCTGCGTAGGGAAGGCCAGCATGGTGGCGCGGCTAGGTTGGCATGCCGTTGGCATGGCATGGTTTGGCGTGGCCAAACTTAGGTTTTCGGGCCAAAGTTACCATGCGTCGTCTGGTAACCTTGGATGGCTAGGATTTGCTCATGGGATTGAAGGGGGACCGTTGATCGCCGCACGCCTTCGTTTTTGGTAGCCGTGTAGGGAAGGCCAGCATGGTGGCGCAGCTAGGTTGGTATGTCGTTGGCATGGCATGGTTTGGCGTGGCCAAACTTAGGTTTTTGGACCAAAGGTTACCATACGTCATCTAGTAACCTTGGATGGCTAGGATTTGCTCCTGGGATTGAAGGGGGACCGTTGATCGTTGCACGCCTTCGTTTTTGGTAGTCGCGTAGGGAAGGCCAGCATGGTGGCGCGACTAGGTTGGCATGCCGTTGGCATGGCATGGTTTGGCGTGGCCAAACTTAGGTTTTCGGGCCAAAGGTTACCATGCGTCGTCTGGTAACCTTGGATGGCTAGGATTTGCTCCTGAGATTGAAGGGGGGCCGTTGATCGTCGCACGCCTTCGTTTTTTGTAGTCGCGTAGGGAAGGCCAGCATGGTGGCGCGGCTAGGTTGGCATGCCTTTGGCATGGCATGGTTTGGCGTGGCCAAATTTAGGTTTTCGGGCCAAAGGTTACCATGCGTCGTCTGGTAACCTTGGATGGCTAGAATTTGCTCCACGGGATTGAAGGGGACCGTTGATCGTCGCATGCCTTCGTTTTTTTGGTAGCCGCAGGGAAGGCCAGCATGGTGGCGCGGCTAGGTTGGCATGGTTTGGCGTGGCCAAACTTAGGTTTTCGGGCCAAAGGTTACCATGCGTCGTCTGGTAACCTTGGATGGCTAGGATTTTCTCATGGGATTGAAGGGGGACCGTTGATCGTTGCACGCCTTCGTTTTTGGTAGCCGTGTAGGGAAGGCCAGCATGGTGGCGCAGCTAGGTTGGCATGTCGTTGGCATGGCATGGTTTGGCGTGGCCAAACTTAGGTTTTCGGGCCAAAGGTTACCATGCGTCGTCTAGTAACCTTGGATGGCTAGGATTTGCTCCTGGGATTGAAGGGGGACCGTTAATCGTCGCACGCCTTCGTTTTTGGTAGTCGCGTAGGGAAGGCCAGCATGGTGGCGTGACTAGGTTGGCATGCCGTTGGCATGGCATGGTTTGGCGTGGCCAAACTTAGGTTTTCGGGCCAAAGGTTACCATGCGTCGTCTGGTAACCTTGGATGGCTAGGATTTGCTCTTGGGATTGAAGGGGGGCCGTTGATCGTCGCACGCCTTCTTTTTTTGTAGTTGCGTAGGGAAGGCTAGCATGGTGGCGCGGCTAGGTTGGCATGCCTTTGGCATGGCATGGTTTGGCGTGGCCAAATTTAGGTTTTCTGGCCAAAGGTTACCATGCGTCGTCTGGTAACCTTGGATGGCTAGAATTTGCTCCTGGGATTGAAGGGGGACCGTTGATCGTCGCATGCCTTCGTTTTTGGTAGCCGCGTAGGGAAGGCCAGCATGGTGGCGCGGCTAGGTTGGCATGGTTTGGCGTGGCCAAACTTAGGTTTTCGGGCCAAAGGTTACCATGCGTCGTCTGGTAACCTTGGATGGGTAGGATTTGCTCCTAGGATTAAAGGGGGATTGTTGATCGTCGCACGCCTTCGTTTTTGGTAGCCGCGTAGGGAAGGCCAGCATGGTGGCGCGGCTAGGTGTGTTTGGCATGGTGGGGCCAAGGGATTAGCATGTCATTGGCACATGGTGCGGCTAGTATGGCTAGGGCCAAGGTAAGGTGCGGTTTGGCTTGGCATGGTGGGGCCAAGGGTTTGGCATGCCGTTGGCACATGGCGCGGCTAGCACGGCTAGGGCCAAGGCAAGGTGCGATTTGGCGTGGCATGGTGGGCCCAAGGGTTTGGCATGCCGTTGGCACATGGTGCGGTTAGCATGTCTAGGGCCAAGGCAAGGTGCGATTTGGCTTGGCATGTGGGGCCAAGGGTTTGGTAGGTGTGGCTGGCATGGTTTGCCATTGGCACAGGGGTGTGGCCAGCATGGTTGGCTTGCCTTGGCGCGATAGGTGTGGCTGGCATGGTTTGCCATTGGCACGGGAGTGCGGCTATCATGGTTGGCATGCCTTGGCGCGGTAGGTGTGGCTGGCATGATTTTCCATTGGCAAAGGTGTGCGGCTAGCATGGTTGGCATGCCTTGGCACGGTAGGATGTGGGAGCCATTGGCACAGGGGTGCGGCTAGCATGGTTGGAATGCCTTGGCGCGGTAGGATGTGGCTGGCATGATGAGCCATTGGTACTTGCGGTGTGAGAATTAGGGTTATGGCTTGTCGAAACCCTAATTAGCATTTAAAAAAAAAAAAGTACCCCCGGTAATTTTCATGAGACAAATTAAAGGGTTCAATAAATACGTTTGTGATGTCACTGTCTGACTAGGGTTTTATGATTTTACCCCTAAGTTAAAAACCACCATCAACATTAAGTCCCCTGCTTAGCTCGGAACATGGGCGTTGTTGCGAGGTAAGCATAAGATGGTGACAGACAAGGACATAATCGAAACGTAAATCATGTAAGATGGTCAGGAAGATCCGTCTAACCTTTTTCGGGAAGTAAGGAGAATCTGTGATCCTCGTATTTGGCGGCTTTGCGTAAATTTCCGCTAGTGGTACTTGCGAGTTAGGGCGGAACGGAGCCACTAGTGCAAATTTGGTGTGAAGGGAAGTCCGCTAACACCGGTCGGCTTGGACTTGGAGCCGTTAGCACCTGGATCGGCTTGGAATGGGAGACGCGGTATCGTGCGGCTTGGAAAGGAGCCGTTAATCCGGATCGTCTTTGAAATGGGAGCCGCTAGCGTAAATTTGGCCATGTGGCGCGCGATCGTTGGCCCGGCATGGCGTGAGCGTTGGCTTCGGGAAGATAACAACTTGCATCAGTTTCGTGGGAAGGTGACGACTTTTTCGAGAGGTAAGGAGAGTTCATGATCCCCGTGTTTGGAAGCCTTGCATAGACGGTGGCGTAGACGGTGAAGCGGTGAGATGAAGATCGTCGGCTTAGTCTAGCTATGCATCATCTTGGCTGGGTTAGGGAACATCATGACGCTGGCTCGGCGAGTTGTTGGTGTTGGCGCATTAGCATGAAAGGGGCAGATTGTTGCAAAAACTGAACGTGGAGCGCTGGCAAGACTGGCACTGGAAAGGAAAGCGCGGATGTCTTGGGAGTGGCAAGGCTTGCTCTTGTGGGACCAATTGCCTTTCTTCATGCGTGGCTTTAACTGTGAATTCTTTCCTTATTCAAAAATCCGGAAGCGTTACACCCATAAGAGAGCATTACTTCTCCTTTCCTCTTTTTAGGGTTTGTGCAATACATATATTGCTGGTGAAATTGTATCATCTTCCTCTTTCCAGTTGTTCGTTGGTGAAGGTAGGGTAAAGCTCGTTCCTCCTCCTGGTTTGGTATTGTGATGGAATCTCCTAGCAACGATCGTACCTCCTTTTTCCGAGAGATAAGTAGAATCCGCGATTCTTACGCCTTGCAGCTTTTCGTAAATCCTAGTATGGTTGTGCGTCTTCAGGGCTAGGCTTTTGGAACGCGAGGCGGAGCTGCTAGCATAAACTTGGCATGAAAGGGACCCATTAGCACTGATTTGGCTTGGAATGGGCGGGGATTGCTTGACAAAGCGTTGCCCAAGCATGGCGTTGACAAAGCAAAGGTGCGGACTGTTTACACGGGGGTGGCTTGTCTTCGCGGGACCGATTGCCTTTCCTCCTTACTTAGCTGATAGACACATTTTTGTGTCTGAATTGTCCTCAGTGTCTTTATTGTTAGTACTCGATTTTGTACTTATTATGGTGTTTTTGTGTGTTTGTAGGTGTTATTGGAGAATCACATTTGTGTGGAAAAAGTTGCTCAAAAAGTGCTATTTGGACCCCCAGAGAAAATTACTAAAGGCACCCTCAATTTGGATAAGGGGCACCTCAGGTGGGCACCTCCTATTCGCACCCCCCTGTCTGTTAGGGGGAGGTCATCCCCAACCTTTCAAATTTCTGGATTTGGCGGGAATTTTTTGTTCTTCACTGGCATAATTTAAGGTTGCATTTTGGACGGGAATCCAAGAGATTCAATGGCTGGGATTTTCCGGGATGACGTGGTTGGTCTTAACAGGCATGGTACGATCAATGTTTTGGGTTAAAATTGGCTAGATAACTCGCAAGAAGAAATCAGGGCAATATGTGCATGGGAGGAGTTGTTCACGGGATTGTACGTGTCGATGGGATTTTACGTGGGTAGCAGCGTGTTTTATGTTATCTGGGAAGAGTAATGAACGTGTAGAAGCATGCTTGCCAGAGAAAACAACGTGGAGGAGATTAAAAAGGGAAGAAATTCCCGTATCTTGCATGAGAATAGAACCGAGTAATGGAGGATCATTGGCAGTGATGGAGCGAGATTTTTTGGTGTCTATGGCTATATAAAGGGTACTCGTGCACCACAGAAGGGGGACAGAGAGTTTGGGAGAGTTTAGAGCATCAACAGATCGAGAAAATCGAGTTACCGAATTATTTTCTGCTGCTGCTGCACCAAGAACACGAAGAACATAAGACGCACAAAAGCAGTCGTTCATGCTACAGTGTTAACGACACTCGGTTGAGGGTCGCAGCTACTAGAAGAATAAACAGCTAGATTTATCTTTATCGTTCTTTGTAATGAGTGTTTGCAACAATTATAATCGTTGCAAACACTCGATTTTCATCATTTTCTCCATTTCATCTTTGTAAAACACCCTTTGAGCAATAATAATGATTTTTGAGCGTGCTTCCAACATGATGAGCTAAACCCATCCTCTGGGGCGACGGAGGAAGCCATTCTCTCAAGAATTATGTGGTAATATTTACTTTATTAATTTATGCAATATTTTTATATGATTAATTTCATTGATAAAAAAATGAATTAAATGATTTTTATTAATCAAATGTGTTTTCTCTTGATGATGCATGCTTAGTTTTAGACTCTTGATGCGTTATGTTTGCGACTAACATTTGATATTTTGGAAATCTGATTTTGGCAATACTTTAGAATCAAATCAATTGTTTAAATTGCATGATATAAATTAATTTATAACCACTTAAGTATTGATGAATGGTGAAATCCTAGCTCCAAACTCTCCATAATTTTCACAACATTTTGTCTTTTGAGTTTGTTATAATTTTGCTTTAAAAATTAAGTCTAAAAATCTGCTTTCACAAGTCTCTACGAACCTTTCACTACAACATCATTGAAAATAACCATCAATTTTGGCGCCGCCGACGCGGACTTGTCTTTAGGCTAGAGTTTTTAGGTTTTTATTTATTTGTTCTACTTTACGTTTTTGGGTTTTTGTCTTTTTACTACAGATTTTGGAATTTGGAGCGAAAGAAAAATTTGCCAAAGCTTTTGGTGAATACTTAAAGATTTGGAGTTAAAGACAAATCGAAAGGAGCGAAAGAAGAAGATTTTTTTTTTATTATTTTAAAAAAGAGAGACATTTTTATTTTCTTAGATATTTTTGTTTTAGCCTTTCCTTTTCTTTTGCACTTTACTCTTTGGACTTGGACATTCTTGGACATTTGTACATTCTTTTATTTTTAAACCCTACGGAAGGGTAGTATTAAATATTAAACTGTTTGCAGAGAATGACGGTGATTACGATATCACCTCGGCCCCTTGTGTTCGTACATGACATAGGAGTCGTGGCCCGAGTCGACTACAACGGTTCATCTCCCGTCTGGAACGGGAGGTAAGTTTGTCGAAACACTCGCGAATCCCCTGTCAGTGGGTTACTGTATTCCTTCGTTTGCATATATGTCGAGGAACTTAATACGGCTGCTTTAATTTCCTAGTAAAGGGCAAGGCCTGGCCATACAAGATAAGGGTTCGGATTTCATCACCGTTCTCTTCTTGCCCGCCTTAGGAAAACAATACTTAACGCGAACCTAAGCTTTAAAATTTGGAATAGAACGAGACCTATAGGGTAACGAGCTTAATAGGAAAGTCGTTCGAAAAATATTGGTTACTCTTTTGAGCATACTTCGAAGTTCATGATGGTTTCTGTGAGTTGAATGTGTGACTGCGCCGCCTCGTAATGCGGTGAGGCCTTGGGTATCAAATCTCCACGCAGCTTCCCTCGCCTCTATTCAACTTACTTTAACTCGGATTGATTCCAGCGAGGTTTGCTCAGATTGTAACGAGTTCCTTTTTGAAAGATTAGAAGCTGGTCTAGAAACAATCTAAGTGGAGTCATCATGCTTTTTGTTTGCTAGAAATCATTAGGTTTGTTGTGGTGGAGTCAGCCTTGTTTGTGTTTGCATAGAACTTCTCTTCTTTTTTAGGATTTTTCTTTTTCTTTTGTTTTTCTAGTGTATGCCCGAGGTTATTAGAGAGCGGGCTTGGAAAAGAGACAATCTAGGTCGATTGATTAGTGAAAAACCTAGTAATTCTTGTGGAGGCAGGGAGCTCGAAGACTCTTCTTTTGAGAGCCCCGTTTTTGGAAACTTCAGTTTTGAGAATCTGTCTCTTTGTGAGGAAAGTACCCCTAGTACTTGGTTTGTGCCGATGGCAACTTTGAAAGATTACATTTTCCCAACTGGGACCAACCGAGCTTCGTGCATTAAATTGCCACCACTACGGCTAATTTCGAGATAAAACCTAGTATTCTTGGATGATCCCTATATTCTTAGGAAAAGATGATGAGAACCCTTATTTTCATATTAGGGACTTTGAGGAAATTTGTGGGACAGTTAGAATAAAAGACCTTACTGATGAAATTTTGAAACTTAAGATGTTCCCTTTTTCCTTGAAAGATAAAGCCAAGACCTGGCTGAACAACCTACCATCCGAATCCATTGAAACATGGCAGAACTTATTTTGCTTTCTATATGAAATTCTACCCTAAGCATAAAACTGCAGGTTGTTAGGCATAAAATTAGTGCTAGTGTGCAACAAGAGGGAGAGTCTCTTTATAGGTTTTTAGATAGATTCAATGATCTCCTATCCCAGTGTCCTCACCATGGATTTGATAAGATGAAACTCATAGAAATTATTTATGATGGTTTAGACTATTCGACCAAAGCCATGGTCGAGTCTATGTGAGATGGTGAGTTCACTAGTAAAAGTGCTGAGGATGCCTTTACCTTCTTAGGAGTTGTTGCTGAGAAATCCCAACAGTGGGAGTCTTGTGTTGAACCCCCTAAAAGACTCTTAGTTAATAGAAGTAGCACCAATATGGTAGATACGAGTTTTGCATCTGATGCTAAGTTTGCTGCTTTGTGTAAAAGGTTAGAAACCTTGGAAATGGGTCAGTCTAAAAATAGGTCCCTTGTTGAACCTAATAGAGCCTCTCAAGTCTCTAGTTGTGGAATAGAGCCCGATAACTCATTTTGGGAAGGTCAGGTTAGTGAAGAGCAAGCTCATGCTGTCTATAACAATGCTAGGTTTGAGAACCGTCAGAAGTTTGACCCATACTCAGAGACCTACAACCATGGTTGGAGAAACCATCCTAATTTTTCTTGGTCTAAGGGCCAAAATCAAGGTCGATCTAGTAATTCTCATCCTCCCCTGGTTTTGGTTATACTCATAACCCTTCGTGTCAAACCCAGGTTTGAACACTTCGAGAAAAAGATCTCTACCTTAGAAGAAGCTCTTACTATGTTAGTAAAGAACCATGATATGTTATCATTTAACCACCTTAGCTTTTAACAAGAAACTAGGCAGAACCATAAGGATAATTCCCAGACTCTTGCTAAATTAGAACTTCAAGTCGGCCAAATAGCTAAGTATTTAAGTGAGAGAGAAGAAGGTAAGTTTCCTAGTCAATCTCAACCCAATCCTAGGGGGGTCCATCAAATATCTTTAGTTGGTGAGGGATCATCAAACCATGTGAACTCGATAAAAACTCTTAGGAGCGGTAAAACAGTAGACATTAAGGTAGCCATGCCTAGTGAACATAATGTAGTTCCACCTTCTACTTCCCAAGAGGAACCCTTAGCTAAGGAAACTGAAACAATCCCTAAGGAGTCCCAAGAAATTCCTGATAGGACTACCTTTGTGCCTAGAGCCCCATATCCGCAGTTGTTAGCTCCAACAAAGAAGGAGTCGACATTCAACGAGATAATGGAAACATTTAAACGGTGGACATCAATATTCCGTTATTAGAAGCAATTAGGCAGATGCCTCGCTATGCCAAGTTCCTTAAATATCTTTGTACACGAAAGTGTAAGCTTAATGTCCAAAAGAAAGCCTTTTAGATGGTCAAGTAAGTTCCATTCTTCTCAACCAAACACCCCTAAGTATAAGGACCCGGGATGCCCCACCATTTCTTGTGCGATTGGTAATCACATGGTCGATAAAGCTTTACTTGAATTAGGAGCTAGTGTTAACTTACTCCCGTATCATGTATACACCCAGCTAGGCCTTGGTAAGTTGAAACCGACTAAAATGACACTTCCGTTAGCTGATAGGTCCGTCAAAGTTCCTCGTGGTGTCATAGAGGATGTTCTGATTGAGGTTGATAAGTTTATTTATCCAGTGGATTTCGTTGTTCTAGACACCCAACCCGTTCAGACCCAAGTGCTCAAATCCCTGATTCTAGGTAGCCCATTTTTAGCCACAGCTAACGCTGTCATCAACTGTAGGACTGGGCTTATGAACATATCCTTTACTAATATGACCACTGAACTAAATGTCTTTAATGTTACTAGACAACCTTCTGAGATAAATGATTTAGAAGTGGTGAACATGATTAGCACTCTAGTTCCTGATCCTTTAGCCTGCACTATGTTTGATAATCCATTATTTGATGAACCTTTCAAAGGCTCTCGGAGGAGGTAACCATGACGAATACCTTAGTTGATGAGCCTATATTAGAGATTTTCTTTGATAATCCCTTATATGATGATGTTGTTCGTTTAGATGACCAGTCTCCCAAAGAAGCTAGTTATTGTGCTGACTTTATGGACCCTAGAATCAATCCCATATATTTTGGTCCATCTGAGGATATTGTTCACCCTAAGTTTGGGGGTAATGATGACTCTAGTGATCGTCTTGTATCCCTAATTGAAGTCCCTAACTTGGGACTCGAGCTTTGTGCGTCTAAGGTACTACTTGAGTTTCTTCAAACTCGCTACCCGATCCTCCGGATACCGTCCATGAAAAAAACCAGCTTCTTAAAAACATATCATTCGGTTGAACCTGTTTTACTAGACACATATATAGATCCCAAAGAGACACCCCAGATAAATCTAGTTGCCTTGATAAAATCCCTAGATCAAGTTATGCTCCGTCTCGCTCATTTTTCTAATCGAAGATGGTTGTCTTTCATTTGTGTCACGCTTCTATTTGGTTACGAGGACCCATGACTATTTCGGCTATTGGCATATGACTTTGGAAGGTGACAATCCTTTTTGAGGTATTTGATGTCTAGCTAAGGACTTTAAATTTAGCATTTTCTGGGAGGCACCCATGCTGATGCTTACGGTAATATCCTTCCTTATTTCTTTTTCCATCCACCAAGTGGTAACAGTTTCTCCTTGTTCATGCTTTTAATTTAATCTTTAGAACATTGAGGACAATGTTAGATTTAAGTTTGGGGGTATGGGAGAAACTTTTTAGTTGCAATAAATAAACTCCAGAGCCTAGAAATTTATGCTTATTAAGGATATCACTAACCAATCTAAGTGGATGGAAGCATCTTGGTTATAGGAGTTGAGGAACCAATCTGATTAGATGGAAACGTCTAGAAGAGTCTATTCATAAAAGCACAGAGCTCAGGTGTTAGAAAAGAAAACATGGTAGTTTCGCCATATCTTCGTGATGGAAACATCGAAAGAATCCTGATCACTTCTTTTTCTTTTTCTTTTTACCATTGCTAGGGTGAAATAGAGTGACTGATATAAAAAAAAAAAAAAAAAAAAAACCAGACCACTAGACCAACTGTGTAATAAATACAATAAAGTCGACCACTGGTACCCTTGTATATGCCTAGGTGAGTTGACCTAGAGTTAGGATTATCGACCACTTGGTTCCCTTGTATATGCCGGTGTGTTGATATTAGTCCATACCAAGATCTCGGTCCATTAGGATAGGTTCACCTTAGTCAACATCATCCACGTTTTTTCTCTACATCCATCTTCTTAATCTATCCATGTGATTGGTTGACTCTGGTTTATGATGTCCAGAAACTATCTGAGTAGAGCTCTGTCACTTTATATGAATTTTAGTATGCATGAGTGCAAACTCGTGTACAACAATTGGAATTTCGCATCAGGGTACTTCCTCCTGTAGTCAATAAGTATGCCAACCAAGGAGTTCTTTAGTGCCTTCCAAGGTTCTGCGTAGATAGCTATCTAGGGTCTGGAGTAAAGGTTTTGTGGGTACACCTCTGGTAAACCCTCCGGAGACAACACTCCGCCACTAGGGACACCTAGCGGTTTAACGGCTTGCTGCACGTGCTAAGTGTAGTCATTTTATTAGATTTGCTCGGGACTAGCAAATAATAAGTTTGGGGGTATTTGATAGACACATTTTTGTGTCTGGATTGTCCTCAGTGTCTTTATTGTTGGTACTCGATTTTGTACTTATTATGGTGTTTTTGTGTGTTTGTAGGTGTTATTGGAGAATCACATTTGTGTGGAAAAAGTTACTCAAAAAGTGCTATTTGGACCCCCAGAGAAAATTACTAAAGGCACCCTCAATTTGGATAAGGGGCACCTCAGGTGGGCACCTGCTATTCGCACCCCCCTGTCTGTTAGGGGGAGGTCATCCCCAACCTTTCAAATTTACGGATTTGGCGGGAATTTTTGTTCTTCACTGCGTAATTTAAGGTTGCATTTTGGACGGAATCCAAGAGATTCAATGGCTGGGATTTTCCGGGATGACGTGGTTGGTCTTAACAGGCATGGTACGATCAATGTTTTGGGTTAAAATTGGCTAGATAACTCGCAAGAAGAAATCAGGGCAATATGTGCATGGGAGGAGTTGTTCACGGGATTGTACGTGTCGATGGGATTTTACGTGGGTAGCAGTGTGTTTTATGTTATCTGGGAAGAGTAATGAACGTGTAGAAGCATGCTTGCCAGAGAAAACAACGTGGAGGAGATTAAAAAGGGAAGAAATTCCCGTATCTTGCATGAGAATATAACCGAGTAATGGAGGATCATTGGCAGTGATGGAGCGAGATTTTTTGGTGTTTATGGCTATATCAAGGGTACTCGTGCACCACAGAAGGGGGACGGGGAGTTTGGGAGAGTTTAGAGCATCAACAGATCGAGAAAATCGAGTTATAGAATTATTTTCTGCTGCTGCTGCACCAAGAACACGAAGAACATAAGACGCACAAAAGCAATCGTTCATGCTACAGTGTTAACGACATTCAGTTGAGGGTCGCAGCGCTACTGATGTGCCAGCAGATTTATCTTTATCGTTCTTGTAAAAGGTGTTTGCAACAATTATAATCGTTGCAAACACTCGATTTTCATCATTTTCTCCATTTCATCTTTGTAAAACACCCTTTAATAATGATTTTTGAGCGTGCTTCCAACATGATGAGCTAAACCCATCCTCTGGGGCGACGGAGGAAGCCATTCTCTCAAGAATTATGTGGTAATATTTACTTTATTAATTTATGCAATATTTTTATATGATTAATTTCATTGATAAAAAAATGAATTAAATGATTTTTATTAATCAAATGTGTTTTCTCTTGATGATGCATGCTTAGTTTTAGACTCTTGATGCGTTATGCTTGCGACTAACATTTGATATTTTGGAAATCTGATTTTGGCAATACTTTAGAATCAAATCAATTGTTTAAATTGCATGATATAAATTAATTTATAACCACTTAAGTATTGATGAATGGTGAAATCCTAGCTCCAGCCTCTCCATAATTTTCACAACATTTTGTATTTTAAGTTTGTTATAATTTTGCTTTAAAAATTAAGTCTAAAAATCTGCTTTCACAAGTCTCAACGAACCTTTCACTACAACATCATTGAAAATAACCATCATTAGCCATAATAGGAAATCCTTTCCTTATCCAAATTCCGAGAGTGTTATGCTTTCGGATGGAAACTTTTTGCCCGAGAGATTCTTGGGAAAGTGCTTGAAGAAGCTCGACAGAGGCGTTGGCAACTCGCGCATTCGCTTTCTATGACCAGTTTCCCCTTTTTGCTGTTTTTTCTTTGTTGTATAGACGTCTTGGTGCTTTTGCCGACTTATTGTTATCTTCTTGGTATTTATGGAAAAGTTAGGGTTTCGCCAATTAGCATCCCGCTTGCGGTTTCACATCTTTGAATAAAACTTCTTATTTGAAAGACTTCAATCTTCCATTAGAATATTTTGTTCGATCTTCTATTCCCTTCAGAGCTCCTGAGTAATTGAATAAGGCACTTCCTGTACGTTTTCGACTTTTCTGGTCGTGACCTGATGGTTGATAGTGTCTTCTGGGCTTTGACAGTGAAAGGATTTCGTGTAGATCCCCAGTCCCCAAGTATGGTTTACATATTTCCATCTTGTATGGTCAGTGAGTTGACCATAATAAAGATATCACCATCGTACGTTCGTACTGGTGATTTTGTTACTTCTTCCACGTGAAACTAAAATATGGAGGAGTACGGGTTACCTTCGTAGTGATTGTTGCTACGGTGAAGCTCTGGCTGGTATCAAAAATGAGCGGCAACAGTTCTTGGTAGCAGATATAATCAGAAGAGACTATATTGTCGTGGGAACAAAGTAGGTTGGCTAGAATCGTATGGGCATCCATGGAAGTAAAAGGGTTGGCTGGATGCGTAAGCGAGCAAATTGTCCATGGTCACGAGTTTTGGCGGGATGGATCAAAAGGTGGCCATGACTACGAAGATTGGTTGGTTGTGATCATGATCCTTGATGTGGGGAGTGTGGCGGCACGACCCTTTGCAGGAAGGAGTGGTGTTGAAGCGGCTTCGGCTCTTGGAAAGGACGTTGAAACTTAAGGAGCCAAATGATGCAGCTTATGGAGATAACGCCGAAGCGGAGCGGCTGCTGGAGCGAACGTTGAAGCGGAGCGGTTGCTGAAGCGAACGTTGAAGCGGAGCCGCTGTTGGAGAACGTTGAAGTGGAGCCACTTCTGGAGAGAACGTCAAAATGGCCCCTTGAAACTCTCGGAGCCTTGACGGTTATAATACATTAGTTAGGAGTCCCCAGTTCCATCTATCGATCGTGCTTTCCATGAGAGGTTGAGGTTTTGGAACGGCTTATCTGGCTGGAAACCGCTGCTTTCCTGATGCAGTGCGGTTGAGGGATGCAAATATGTCTTGACGCTACGCCTTGGAGAAATATAGAATCTCACATAACTTTGCCTCGATTTTGGAGAAGTCGTTCCCGATCTTTACGTGTGATGAAATTGGATTGCTGATTCCCTTCTACTGGGCGTTCAAGAGCAACGCGAGCCTCTTCATCTATAAACGCGCGTCCTGCTAAAGTGCCTTTTGTCTTTTCATCAAATCAACAGTGGTAAAAGGAGGTCGGCTTCTTCTGGCTCTTCCAGTATCTTTCCCTGATGCTGGAGTAGCGTCTCTGGTGACGGTTGGAGCTATCATGCTTGAAGAAACGTTGGGGTGGCGGAAGCGGCTCTGGTCCTGGTGATCGTAAGTGTGTCGCGCAGAGATGGCACGATTTTGATCACGGAGTGCTGGAGCCATGGCGCTGTTTCGAAGGGTGAGGATGGCGCTGCTTTGGCTGGTTGTGGAGCGGAGAAGATGGTGCTGGAAGGGCGCAAGATGTTAGCGCTGGAAGGATGCAAGCCGTTAGCGCAGAGTGTGGTATTGTGGCTGGCATGCGCGTGTGGCATGTGTGCCTGGCATGCACGTCTGGTAAGCGCGTCTGGCATGCGCGTCTCGTAAGCAGCGTCTCGGCATGCATGTTCGGCATGCGCAGTCTCGGCAAGCGCGTCGGCGGCATGCGCGTCTGGCAAGCGCGTCTGGCAAGCGCATCTGGCATGCGCGTCTGGTAAGCGCATCTGGTAAGCGCATCTGGTAAGCGGGTGGAGGAAGCTTTGTCTTCGATTGACGACATGTGCAACGTGATCGGTCATCTGCATTTCGAGGATGTAATCTCGAGCTGGAGGTTCCATCGTGACATGTGTGTAAACTTTGAATTCAACATTCTTTGGTTCGTTGAAGGTTTCTCTGAGGTCGAGAAGTTTCTGGTCGAAACATTCGAAGGTCCTTCTGCGGATATAGTGAAGAAGCAGGAAGCGGAAATCGAAAAATTGTCCAGGAAGCTGAAGTTGAAAAGGGCGGCTCTTCAAAGCACGAAGGAGGCTCTTGCTAAGAAGAGTAAGTCATTGTTCAAAAACTTTCCTTGAATGCATTCCTGTCTTCTGAACTTCCTATTTTTAGGTTTTTTTTTTTTTTTATGAAAGGCAAATGAAACGCCTAGTTCATGGTTTTGATTTTCTGGATTTTTTGGGTTGATAGACAAGTGTTAGTTATGAGGGTTTTGGATTATTATTCGGGATGAACCGTTTTAGGATGAGGCTGTTTTTGGTTATGATTGAAAGTGTTGCAGGCATCCCAGGAAAACCATGGAACTGTGCGTTTGGTAGATGACATGGGATGAAACATAACATGGCTATTGGTTTTATCATTCCCGTGAAAACTCAAAGCAAAACACGTATCTTGTCTAGGTAGGACTTACTTGGTTTTTTAGGTATCCTGATGAAAAGGAAACCTTCCGGGTGTAAAACCGAGTTTTATGGGAAGCACCGCCGTGATTGTGGAAAGTCCCCAGTCGTTACTGAGTTATCTGATAACCGAGTCGTTGAATCTCGGGCGGATCGTTTGCTTCTACCCTCTGGGAAGTCCCCAGTCATCCCTTGTCGTGTCATGACTATAATCGGGTCGCCTGGTAACTGATTCGTCGATCCATGAGCGGATCGCCTACTTCTACCATCTTGATATCTAGGTAGAAGCATGAGATTGATGGTTGAAAATTGACATTGTAACCGAAAGATCAACCTCCCACTGTGGTCGCCAATTGTTTGTGGGTGAAAATGGTTTTTGCTGATTTCGGTAATTTCGGGTGTGTGGTTGAGAAACGAATTTAACCCTAAACAATGTACTGCAAGGGAGTACTTTAGATTCGAGAGATCAATCTGTACAAGTCCGGCATAAACCAAGAAATGGTCATTCTAGACTTACTTCGGTCACAAAGTGGAGGAGAATGGGTTGGTTTTGGGGAGGGAAGCAAGGAAAGTGATGAGACCAGAATAGTTGATTCTGGGAGAGTAGTTGTGTTACGACTTGTATCAGAAAGTGGGAAGCTAACGTATGAAAAGCTAGCAAACGTTTTCTGAGTGGTGTATGTTCCTGACTGAACTTGTTGTTCGGTGGAAATAGGTAAGACCTATTTATACAAGTCGAAGTGAAACGTACTCTGGTCTCATTAAGGAATGTAAAAATGGGTGAATAAATGGGAGGAGGTGGTAACGTTAACGCATGGAATTGATGTTCCATAAAACCGTTAACGCATGGAATTGATGTTCCATAAAAAGAACGTTTCACCATTAACTCCCTATATTTACTAACCGCCTCATCCTTATGACACTTCCTTATGATGGGCATAGTGTACGCCGCACGCTGTAAACCGCCAAACCAATACCCAAAGAGGATCCCCCAGTTTGTGATATATGTTGATGTCTCGAATGTTTTTGTGGAAAACATGTAGCATGTTGTTGTTGCACGGCAAGTCGACTGGGAGACTTGCTAGCTTGGTGACCTTCGACCGTGGAGATTTTGCATCTCAAGAGGAAAGATAGCCGTTGATCGTTGCACGCTTTCGTTTTGGTAGCCGCGTAGGGAAAGCCAAACATGGTGACGCGGTTAGGTTGGCATGCCGTTGGCATGGCATGGTTTG
Organism: Papaver armeniacum; assembly: GCA_023531295.1. Lineage (NCBI taxonomy): Eukaryota > Viridiplantae > Streptophyta > Magnoliopsida > Ranunculales > Papaveraceae > Papaver > Papaver armeniacum. The sequence goes on from JAJJWW010013405.1 coordinate 196,333, forward strand.
GCGTGGCCAAACTTAGGTTTCGGGCCAAAGGTTACCATGCGTCGTCGGTAACCTTGGATGGCTAGGATTTTCTCCCGGGATTGAAGGGGACCGTTGATCGTCGCACGCCTTCGTTTTTGTAGCGCGAGGGAAGGCCAGCATGGTGGCACGGTTAGGTTGGCATGCCGTTGGCATGGCATGGTTTAGCGTGGCCAAACTTAGGTTTACGGGCCAAAGGTTACCATGCGTCGTCGGTAACCTTGGATGGCTAGGATTTGCTCATGGGATTGAAGGGGACCGTTGATCGTCGCACGCCTTCGTTTTTTGTAGCAACGTAGGGAAGGCCAAAGCATGGTGGCGCAACTAGGTTGGCATGCCGTTTTCATGGCATGGTTTGGTGTGGCCAAACTTAGGTTTTTCGCCAAAGGTTACCATGCGTCGTCTGGTAACCTTGGATGGCTAGGATTTGCTCTCGGGATTGAAGGGGGACCGTTGATCGTCGCACGCCTTCGTTTTTGGTAGCCGCGTAGGGAAGGCAAGCATGGTGGCGCGGCTAGGTTGGCATGCCGTTGGCATGGCATGGTTTGGCGTGGCCAAACTTAGGTTTTCGGTCCAAAGGTTACCATGCGTCGCCTGGTAACCTTGGATGGCTAGGATTTGCTCCTGGGATTGAAGGGGGACCGTTGATCGTCGCACGCCTTCGTTTTTGGTAGCCGCGTAGGGAAGGCCAGCATGGTGGCGCGGCTAGGTGCGCTTGGCATGGTGGGGCCAAGGGATTAGCATGTCGTTGGCACATGGTGCGGCTAGTATGGCTAGGGCCAAGGCAAGGTGCGGTTTGGCTTGGCATGGTGGGGCCAAGGGTTTGGCATGTCGTTGGCACATGGTGCGGCTAGCATGGCTAGGTCCAAGGCAAGGTGCGGTTTGGCTTGGCATGTAGGGCCAAGGGTTTGGTAGGTGTGGCTAGCATGGTTTGCCATTGGCACAGGGGTGCGGCTAGCATGGTTGGCATGCCTAGGCGCGGTAGGTGTGGGTGGCATGGTTTGCCATTGGCACGGGGATGCGGCTAGCATGGTTGGCATGCCTTGGCGCGGTAGGTGTGGCTGGCATGATTTGCCATTGGCACAGGGGTGCGGCTAGCATGGTTGGCATGCCTTGGCGCGGTAGGATGTGGCTGGCATGATGAGCTATTGGCACAGGGGTGCGGCTAGCATGGTTGGCATGCCTTGGCGCGGTAGGATGTGGCTGGCATGATGAGCCATTGGCACAAGGGTGCGGCTAGCATGGTTGGCATGCCTTGGCGCGGTAGGATGTGGCTGGCATGATGAGCCATTGGTACGTGCGGTGTGAGAATTAGGGTTTTGGCTTGTCGAAACCCTAATTAGCATTTAAAAAAAAAAGGTACCCTAGTAATTTTCTCGCAGACAAATTAAAGGGTTCAATACATGCGTTTATGACGTCACTGTCTGACTAGGGTTTTATGATTTTACCCCTAAGTTAAAAACCACCATCAACACTTAATCATTTGATTCAATTTTTAAGTACTACTTTTGCAATGAAAGAACTAGGAGATTTGCATTTCTATCTAGGAATAGAAGCAACAAGAGAACTAGATAGTATCAAGTTGACACAAAACAAGTACACCATGGAATTATTGGAAAAAGCTAAAATGATTGAATGTAATCCATAAAGTACACCTGTAGCTAAAGGGCCTAAAGTTTCTATTAATGATGGTACTTTATTACAAAATGCGTCAGAGCATGGTATTGAAAATGGTCCGATTTACGATTTGAATCGGATAATTCGCTTCATTTTCTTCATAAACGATTCAAATCACACATACGAATTGTTTTGACCATGAATCGTGTAGTCAAACAAGATTGGCTACGATTCTTGACTAGGCAAAGAAGGATTTTCAGAAATGAGAATGTGAAGATTCGAACACATGATCTCATGAGTCATAAGACACTACGGGAAAAACAGCGATTAACTACCCCGGAAATCAGTTGTGGTACCACATAAGACGACGTTTATCGATAGGTTGCACAAGGGGGGTAGTAGAAAGTCTTCAATTGTTTGCAACTCGTAAGCTAGAGTCGTAAACTTGGTTGTGGTTCAATATTATTACAACACTTGATGAGTTGTGATACTTAATCCAAATTACTGGGCAACATCTCACACAACTCATCAAGAGGTTGTAATAATTTGTTTCACAACAAAGTTATAAGTCTTAGAAATATCTAACACAACCAATATAATGGTTGTGTATATACCATTCTCCCAACTATTATTATGGTTGTCTAAGACGTGTTTCACAATTATTATGGAAGCGTAGTCTAAGACGTGTTTCACAATTATTACTTGGGTTGTAAGTACTTCTTACACAACAAAAATATGTATAGGAGAAACTCGTATCACAACCAAGTTCATAGTAGTATGACATCATATTCACAACAGTTTACTTGTGTAGCGTAAACTCGTATGACAATCAAGATTATAGTAGTAAGACATGTTATTCACAACCCTTAACTTGTGTAGCTAGAAACGTGTATGACAACCTTTGTATGTGTAGTAGAAGTTTGTTTCCACAATCCAAAGGCATTGTTTCACAACAAATACGATGTGTAGCAGAAATAAGTATGACAACCATTATTTTCATATCACAACCCTTACTCTGTGTAGCATAAAAATGTATCACAATGTTTTTTTATGTTGTATAATTACTGTTTCACAACCCATATCTTGTGTAGTGATCACCTTTTTTCCAACCATGTTTAGCAGTTGTGATTCTTTTACATTTTAGAAAAAAAAATATATAAAATTGGTTTTCAATTCACACAAATATATATAAATATACTTCCATTCATTCAGATAAAAACCATTAAAATGTACAGAGATCAACATATAAACAAGTTAACAGATCATCATTGTTTCCTGAAACACTCAATGTCATTGTCATTGTTTTAAACTGATGAAAGCAACACAAAAATAACCATTGTCTCATGAAACACACCCCAAACAAAGTAACAGATTATCATATGGCAGGCATTATCAGATCCTTGGACCATGTGACATAAGTTCCTACAAACATGTATAACACGCTTCAAGTCACCCGATGGCTTGTAGAGATGAGCATCATCAACACGAGAAGTAGTCACAGTCACTTTGTATGCGCCAGAAACCTATTGGCACTCCATGGCACTCCATCTTTGGATCTGCTTTTGACAATAATTGCATCAAGAACAACCTCGTTCTCATTGTACCAACCGAGCAATTTGCAAGCTTTACCCTTCCCTAGCGCTTCCTCCACCCTTGGTCCGCTAATCGGACTGTCATTTGCAAAGGGGGAACAGTCCTACTTGAGCTAGCAAAACCATGGGTGTTGCTAGCATTTCCGGACTACGGGAAAAATACAACGGCAACATCGAAACTCATAATGGGAGCAATAGAGACTAACCAAAGCAGTTTTATAGAAACATAAACACACTTACAATTGGGTGGCCTTGTTCAAGTGTGAGCCATCATGGCAAAGCAGACGCATCTCGAGGTTTTTTCCTATACCAACATCAAACCAGCAGTATGAGACGCGAGTTTAAATTTTTCAACTAAAAGAAACAAAAGCGATTATTATAATCTCACCTCTAACAATGCAAGTCTCGCATTCATTTCACTCATACTATCCTTGCACTCTTTGATGATCTTTTTGTAATGGCTCTTGACAACCATCTTTGTCTTTGTCGCTCCATAGACAATACCTATCGGCCTCCCCGGTTTGTCGTCACCAAGAGCTTTGGAGAGAAGATCGTCATTGTCACGGAGATGATCCAACATCGCACCATGCTCTTGTGCAACTCTATCAATTCTTTCCGCATTAGTGCAAAAGCAACCCAATTAGTCACATTTTTGCATCATTCGAACACATATATATTAAGCAAATAAATTAACAAAAAATATAAGAGAAATATGAGTTGAGTTCTCACTAAAGCCTCCATATTTCCAGGATTAGGTTCCTTCCCTTCCTTCGGTTTGTGACTGTTATCCAAAGTTCGACTATATCAATGTCTTCTTTTGTATTCAATCGCTTTTTGCCGCAAACAATATGTTATCCAGCTAGTTAGCATATAATTTGAATACAATTACCCTATAATGAACATAGGAATAAAAATACACAACTTACCATTTTAGCCTCGAGTCTCGCATAACCACTCTACCGAGAGTGTGTGGAGTGGTGTATTTCTCTCTAACTTGTTGCATCCGCAATCTTTTTGCCCGATAAAGTAACGGAATATCATTAACTAAACAACGGTGAATGTACAAGGGCTGAACACAAAAATAATTTAACTTATTGCGATATGAACACTTACTCGAATCCCTCCGAGCAAACATGTGCCACAAACTCTTCCCACTCATTCACAAGTATCATTCTCTCGGTTTCGATTCCGCACCTTCATCCTCTTTCTTCTTCCTCTAGCCCATCCAAGGCGAGGATTTTACCAAGCCTTTCCTAGACCTAGCCTCTTTCGGATAACTTCCCATCTTCCCAAGATAATAGTCTTTGTAAAAATCATCGACAATAAACCTTTCTTTCGCAAATACAAGCAAAATAGTTACAAGAGTTAAAGAGATAATGGATGGTGTATAAAACTTCTAAATACATTATAAAAGTAAAAGAGTTGAAGAGTCAAGAAATTACCATGATAATCGCCCGTATGTTATCTTTGGCCTCTCTAGGGACAAGTCTCCAAGTCCTTGTGCTTTAATGGGATGTTACGCCTAACTAAAACACCCAACACACTAGCAAGCCGCACCGAAGGATCACCAACAGGCTGATCCTTATTGTTAAAGCTCATGACTTCCTTGCCATTCTTATTAGTCAGTTAGCCCTAGTGTTGTCATCCTTGTGGGGCCGCGAGGAACGTACTTTCTTTTGGGTTTTGCCTACAAAAGAGTTAAGGATGGAAAAACTAAATAAGGATACAACTCGGGTGACTTGCTCATATTTTATCGTATAATTGAGTGAAAATACTTAAGGATGGAAAAGTAACATAAGCAAAAGAGTCATATACCCGATGAGCTTCGGTTTTATTTTCAGGTTCTTGCATCATTCACGTCAACATCATTATCATTTTCCGTGTTTTCTTTTTCCACCTCAACATCTCTCTCTTGTTCAAGTTGTTCATCTTCTTCTTCTTCCTCTTCAAAATCGATAAAGTATCATCGCATTCCGAGTTGCACATTGGGACATGGCCTCGTGTACAATTTCCGCTTTGCAACTCTTCGCTGGGAACGACTTCCTCGTTAAGGGTGCACTGGAGATTCTAATGGCCTCGGACTGTTCAACAGAGGGTTCATGAGAGAAGGTGCAGCTTGAGATGCTCCCGGTTGAGATTGTTCCAGTTCAACCGAACTTTTCCTTTTCCTCGATGATGATCGTGTTGGAGTAGGCTTTTCGGCGGGTGGTTCAACCGCACTTTGAGTTTTCTTTATTGGTGATTGTGATGGAGTAGTCTTTTCAGCAAATCCAGGAATCCTCCGAGTTGTTCTTAAACCTAGGGATGATCGCCTTGGAAGCTTTTCACTTTCAAGAAGCTCGAACTCTTATTCTTCTTCTTAGGAGTTTGTTTGCCATGAGACTTTTTACTCTTATCTTTCAAAATGATCTCGCAAAATAAACCGAACTATGTTAATCAAAAGGAGATGGTAAATAAAGTGATTGAAACAAGTAAAAATAAACCGAATCATAAGAGATTTATTACTACGTACCTTCATAGTAGTTTGGATGTAATCGACAGCTTTGGCTCGGACGCTTTTTGCTTGCTTACTTGCTACCTTTTTGGGAGATATTACCAAATTCTTGCTTACTACCTTTTTGGGAGATGGGATGGAATCTTGCTCTTTGCTTCATCGTTAACCCGTAACATAGAGTAAAATAAGTTAATCAAAAGGATTGAAAGAACATCATTTACACTAAATACGTAAAATTAAACCGAACCATAAGATATATAAGTCTTCACCTTATTATTCTTCACCATTGCAGACAAATTGGATCTTCACCTCCTTCCACACTACGCATCTACAACAAAAACTTAACCAAAAAGTTAAACTCTAAATATTGCACCATATCTCATCGGATAAGAAATCACCATTGTACATGACAAATCACCACATGTGAATCATCGAGGCTTTAAGAGTTGGTGCACTCTCTTTCTTATGAGCAAATCCATTGCTTGAGAACTTAAGCAATTGCTTTGCTCATACGAAAGAGAGTGCTCTAGCTCTCATCAAACCTTGCAAAAATATATAAGACTTTAGCAATCCACATTTGAATCAAGGTATCAAAAATAAACTATAATGTTATAAATCAAACTTAAAATAACCACCAAGCAATCGACAACCATTGGTTGGGATACCAAAAAATGAAACCATCGCGCAATTCTCGGTTGAGAATGAGCCAGAGTTGAGACTCCAACCAAATGGCAATCTGATTCACTTGATGGTTTCAAAAACAAGCATCATGTTTATAGAGTTAGAAGAAAACACAATTTTGGTAATTTATTCAAAAATGAAACTACTACATGTTATGAAAATTAAATTTAATTGAAAACTCACATATTGCATGTCAAGAATCGTGTCGAAAACATAACAATCAAGAAACAAGATGAAGAACAAGCATGAATTGGTTCTCGACTGGTCCGAGTCACGGAATTTCGAGATGTTTTGTGGAATAAATCAAATTTTCTCTCGACGATTATACAACCTATTACAAAGGGTATTTGCTATAACCAAACAAAACGAAAGAAATCATATGAATCGGTTCAAAATATAAACCCTAACTCGGTTCAGTAAAATAAAACCCTAATCAGAAATCACGAAGATAATGAAAAAAATTCAAATCAGAAATCAAACCAATAGAAAATGACAAATACATCTTTACAGTGAGATTTATACCCGAGTTTGAGTTAAGATGTAAATCGGCGAATTGAAGCTACGGTTTGATATCGGAGATTGGGGTGAAGTTGTGTTTCTTGAGATCGATCGAGTTTGAGATGAAGTTTGGGTTTGAGGTGAAGTTGGGTTTCAAAATCTAGTTAGGGTTTGATGAGAGAAAATCTTCTCGAGACGGAGAGAAAAACGAAAGAGAGAGAGAAAAATGAGAGAAATGAGAGGAAATTTTTGGTCAAAATTCTTTTCTTTAGGGGTTGTTTGGATGGGAAACCAAATTTGGTTCAAAATATAGAAGGATGTGCCCAAATTTAAAGTGCTGTTTGGGTGGGAAACACACAATCCGCATGGTACTTTTTTGTAGCCGTTAGATTAAAATCTGGACAATCCCATTGGTTGAAACAAAGCATACGGATTGAGAAGAAAAACACACAATTTGGTAAACCAAACAAGGCTTCCTCACCGTTAGATTGGCTTGTGATTTGATTTCCTTAAATTTGGTTCGTTGGATTACAAACAATTACAATAAAACCATTTGTAAGAACGACGAGTCCAACAAAGATGACCGTAAGATTCCATGTAGATACTCGCCGATACCGTAACCAAACCCTAGATTTCATCGGAGTTCGAGAAATAATCTTGCTCGGAGAAGTAAAAGCGGGCCAATATAGATAAGATTCCTTCGTAAGAACGACGAGTCCAACAAAGATGACTGTAAGATTCCATGTAGATACTCTCCGATACCGTAACCAAACCCTAGATTTCATCAGGTTCGAGAAAGAATCTTGCTCGGAGATCGAAAACTGGGCTTATATAGATAAGATTCCTTTGTAAGAACGACGAGTCCAACAGTATGACTGTAAGATTCCATGTAGATACTCGCCGATACCGTAACCAAACCCTAGATTTCATCAGGTTCGAGAAAGAATCTTGCTCGGAGAAGTAAAATCGGGCCAATATAGATAAGATTCCTTCGTAAGAACGACGAGTCCAACAAGATGATTGTAAGATTCCATGTAGATACTCGCCGATACCGTAACCAAACCCTAGATTTCATCAGTTCGAGAAAGAATCTTGCTCGGAGATCGAAAATCGGGCCAATATAGATAAGATTCCTTCGTAAGAACGATTTGAGTCCAACAAGATGACCGTAAGATTCCATGTAGATACTCGCCGATACCGTAACCAAACCCTAGATTTCATCAAAGTTCGAGAAAGAATCTTGCTCGGAGATCGAAAATCGGGCCAATATAGATAAGATTCCTTCGTAAGAACGACGAGTCCAATAGTATGATGTAAGATTCCATGTAGATACTCCGATACCGTAACCAAACCCTAGATTTCATCGGGTTCGAGAAAGAATCTTGCTCGGAGAAGTAAAACCGGGCTAATATAGATAAGATTCCTTCGTAAGAACGACGAGTCCAAAAAGAAGACCGTAAGATTCCATGTAGATACTCGCCGATACCGTAACCAAACCCTAGATTTCATCAGGTTCGAGAAAGAATCTTGCTCGGAGAAGTAAAACAGGGCCAATATAGATAAGATTCCTTCATAAGAACGACGAGTCCAACAGTATGACTGTAAGATTCCATGTAGATACTCGCGATACCGTAACCAAACCCTAGATTTCATCGGGGTTCGAGAAAGAATCTTGCTCGGAGATCGAAAACGGGCCAATATAGATAAGATTCCTTCGTAAGAACGACGAGTCCAACAAAGATGACCTGTAAGATTCCATGTAGATACTCGCCGATACCGTAACCAAACCCTAGATTTCATCGGGTTCGAGAAAGAATCTTGCTCGGAGATCGAAAATCGGGCCAATATAGATAAGATTCCTTCGTAAGAACGACGAGTCCAACAAGATGATTTGTAAGATTCCATGTAGATACTCGCCGATACCGTAACCAAACCCTAGATTTCATCGGGTTCGAGAAAGAATCTTGCTCGGAGATCGAAACTCGGGCCAATATAGATAAGATTCCTTCGTAAGAACGACGAGTCCAACAAAGATGACCGTAAGATTCCATGTAGATACTCGCCGATACCGTAACCAAACCCTAGATTTCATCGGGTTCGAGAAAGAATCTTGCTCGAGAAGTAAAACCGGGCCAATATAGATAAGATTCCTTCGTAAGAACGACGAGTCCAACAAGATGACCGTAAGATTCCATGTAGATACTCGCCGATACCGTAACCAAACCCTAGATTTCATCGTGTTCGAGAAAGAATCTTGCTCGAGAGTAAAACCGGGCCAATATAGATAAGATTCCTTCGTAAGAACGACGAGTCCAACAAAGATGATTTGTAAGATTCCATGTAGATACTCGCCGATACAGTAACCAAACCCTAGATTTCATCGGGTTCGAGAAAGAATCTTGCTCGGAGATCGAAAACTCGGGCCAATATAGATAAGATTCCTTCGTAAGAACGACGAGTCCAACAAAGATGATCAGAAGATTCCATGTAGATACTCGCCGATACCGTAACCAAACCCTAGATTTCATCAAAGTTCGAGAAAGAATCTTGCTCGGAGATCGTAAAACCGGGGCCAATATAGATAAGATTCCTTCGTAAGAACGACGAGTCCAACAAAGATGATCGTAAGATTCCATGTAGATACTCGCCGATACCGTAACCAAACCCTAGATTTCATCAAAGTTCGAGAAAGAATCTTGCTCGGAGAGAAAACGGGCCAATATAGATAAGATTCCTTCGTAAGAACGACGAGTCCAACAAAGATGACCGTAAGATTCCATGTAGATACTTGCCGATACCGTAACCAAACCCTAGATTTCATCAGGTTCGAGAAAGAATCTTGCTCGGAGATCGAAAACTGGGCCAATATAGATAAGATTCCTTCGTAAGAACGACGAGTCCAACAGTATGACTGTAAGATTCCATGTAGATACTCGCCGATATCAGTAACCAAACCCTAGATTTCATCAGGTTCGAGAAAGAATCTTGCTCGGAGATCGAAAACCGGGCCAATATAGATAAGATTCCTTCGTAAGAACGACGAGTCCAACAAGATGACTGTAAGATTCCATGTAGATACTCGCCGATACCGTAACCAAACCCTAGATTTCATCAGGTTCGAGAAAGAATCTTGCTCGGAGATCGAAAACTGGGCCAATATAGATAAGATTCCTTCGTAAGAACGACGAGTCCAACAAGATGACCTGTAAGATTCCATGTAGATACTGCCGATACCGTAACCAAACCCTAGATTTCATCAGTTCGAGAAAGAATCTTGCTCGGAGAAGAAAACCGGGCCAATATAGATAAGATTCCTTCGTAAGAACGACGAGTCCAACAAAGATGACCGTAAGATTCCATGTAGATACTCGCCGATACCGTAACCAAACCCTAGATTTCATCAAAGTTCGAGAAAGAATCTTGCTCGAGATCGAAACTCGGGCCAATATAGATAAGATTCCTTCGTAAGAACGACGAGTCCAACAAAGATGACAGTAAGATTCCATGTAGATACTGACACGATACCGTAACCAAACCCTAGATTTCATCAGTTCGAGAAAGAATCTTGCTCTGAGATCGAAAACCGGGCCAATATAGATAAGATTCCTTCGTAAGAACGACGAGTCCAACAAAGATGACCGTAAGATTCCATGTAGATACTCGCCGATACCGTAACCAAACCCTAGATTTCATCGAGTTCGAGAAAGAATCTTGCTCTGAGAAGTAAATCTGGGCCAATATAGATAAGATTCCTTCGTAAGAACGACGAGTCCAACAAAGATGACCGTAAGATTCCATGTAGATACTCGCCGATACCGTAACCAAACCCTAGATTTCATCAGTTCGAGAAAGAATCTTGCTCGGAGAAGTAAAAATCGGGCCAATATAGATAAGATTCCTTCGTAAGAACGACGAGTCCAACAAGATGACCGTAAGATTCCATGTAGATACTCGCCGATACCGTAACCAAACCCTAGATTTCATCGGGTTCGAGAAAGAATCTTGCTCGGAGATCGAAAATCGGGCCAATATAGATAAGATTCCTTCGTAAGAACGACGAGTCCAACAAAGATGACTTGTAAGATTCCATGTAGATACTGGCCGATACCGTAACCAAACCCTAGATTTCATCGGGTTCGAGAAAGAATCTTGCTTGAGAAGTAAAACTGGCCAATATAGATAAGATTCCTTCGTAAGAACGACGAGTCCAACAAGATGACCGTAAGATTCCATGTAGATACTCGCCGATACTCAGTAACCAAACCCTAGATTTCATCGGTTCGAGAAAGAATCTTGCTCGGAGATCGAAAATCGGGCCAATATAGATAAGATTCCTTCGTAAGAACGACGAGTCCAACAAAGATGACCGTAAGATTCCATGTAGATACTCGCCGATACCGTAACCAAACCCTAGATTTCATCTGTTCGAGAAAGAATCTTGCTCTGAGAAGTAAAACGGGCCAATATAGATAAGATTCCTTCGTAAGAACGACGAGTCCAACAAGAGTAAGATTCCATGTAGATACTCGCCGATACAGTAACCAAACCCTAGATTTCATCGGGTTCGAAAGAATCTTGCTCGGAGATCGAAAAATCGGGCCAATATAGATAAGATTCCTTCGTAAGAACGACGAGTCCAACAAAGATGACCGTAGAAGATTCCATGTAGATACTCGCCGATACCGTAACCAAACCCTAGATTTCATCGGGTTCGAGAAAGAATCTTGCTCTGAGATCGAAAATCGGGCCAATATAGATAAGATTCCTTCTTAAGAACGACGAGTCCAACAGTATGACTGTAAGATTCCATGTAGATACTCGCCGATACCGTAACCAAACCCTAGATTTCATCAGGTTCGAGAAAGAATCTTGCTCGGAGAAGTAAAACTGGGCCAATATAGATAAGATTCCTTCGTAAGAACGACGAGTCCAACAAAGATGACCGTAAGATTCCATGTAGATACTCGCCGATACCGTAACCAAACCCTAGATTTCATCAGGTTCGAGAAAGAATCTTGCTCGGAGATCGAAAACTGGGCCAATATAGATAAGATTCCTTCGTAAGAACGACGAGTCCAACAGTATGACTGTAAGATTCCATGTAGATACTCGCCGATACCGTAACCAAACCCTAGATTTCATCAGGTTCGAGAAAAAAATTTAGCAGAAGTTAAAAAGTTTCGAAAGACGAAAAAACCCCTATGACGACTATTTCTAACAGTTGTGAAAGGGCCAAGAAAAAAAATTTCTGCATCACAACTTCCATTTCAATCTCCAAATTGTCTATTTCAACCTTACATCGATCTCTAACCGTCCATTGTTTTTATTTTTTTTCCTTTTTATCCTTTTGTTTTTTCTTTCCTCCACCACTCCTTTTCTTTTTCGTCTTTCGTTTCTTCTTTTATCTTTCTTCGAACCACAGAAAAACAGCTCCTCCATCTGCCGAAACACAATCAATCAAACCATTACAAGTCAAGATCATCAACAAATCGAGCTAATGAGATCTATGAAAAGGAGTTTTTTTCATCAACATATCGCTTTTTTCTCCATCAACAGATCGAGTTTCTTAATCATAACAAATCGAGCTTCTCCATCAACAAATCGAGCTTCTCCATCAACAGATCGATCTTGTAATTGGGTCTGTAACTGATTGCTTTAATATTTTTTTTTGTAATAGTTTCATCTCAATTTGCATTAAATTTAGGGTTTCATGATTGGGTTGCATTAAATTCGTTTTAAAAAAAAAATCAATCATTGCATTTAATTTGTTTGATGATTTGGTAGCATTAAATTTTGATGATTGGCCTTGGATCAAATTTTTAGGGTTGCATTTAATTTCAATCATTTCAAACCGTTACATTAATTTTTTTGGGTGTTGTTGAATTTAATTCATGTTTAGATGCATTCAATTTCGCAAATGGTTGAAATTAAGTTTTTGGGGTTGTTTGATTTTTGCAGATTAGCTAATCAGTATAGGGGAGCAGTGAAGTATAAATTTTGCGAGAAAATAAGTCTAGCTAATCGATGGTATGTATGCACTAGTTGGCCATTATATGTACGGTTCGACCAAATGCCACCCCCGCAACTATGCAAGATTATATTTATGTGTGTAATTTGGTATAGTTTTTCGTCCGAGATAATGTCAACTTGGTGCCCATTTTGAATCTTTGATAAAATTATTCGTTATTGGTGGTGATGGCTCCAAAATGAGATGCCCAGATAGGTTTTATGACTTATATTTTTGATAGTGCATCCTCCAAAATTGTGTCATTGTTTGTACCATCATTTGCGTCCATTTATTGTCATTCAGATGCCTAATAATTGCGAGATTGCTCAATCCTTCCCGGCAAGAAAATAACAAAGGAAAAAGTTAATACATGTTTTAATATGAGAATGTTTTTCATTGAGTGGGAAGGAAATAAAGATTCATATTGAACCGCAACCAGATCGACTCTTGACTTGTAAAATGATGAATAAGGATTGGGTTCGTTGGCCAAGGTAAAGCCAAGTCATAACTCGTCTCTACTGTGGTATATATGTCTCATAATAAGATTAATCGATCTTAGTACGTCTAACCATTGGAGTTTTAATGTAGGGGGAAGTTCCATACCGGGATGCGGAAAGAAGTTCGTAGAGTTGGCTCATGAGAAACTTGGAAATCCTTCTAAGTTTAGTTGTCCTTGTGTGGATTGTAAGAATTTTGCCGCGCCACTTCCTCCCGGTACAATACATATGCACTTGCTAAAACGGGGTATGGATCCTACTTACACCGAGTGGGTTCTTCACGGGGAGAAGATTAGCAATTTTAATAATGTTCATGAAGAGGGAGCAACACGTCAACGTACTTTCTACCGAGATGTGGACAGATGCTAATGTTGAAGGTGATGTCGAACCAAGGCAAGGGGTTTGTGAACCTAGGCAGGACGAAGGGTTTCCAAACCACGACGAAGAGTTCTTGATAAACGAGATTGAAGAGGCCGACTTCCCTTTATACCCCGGTTGTACTACACACACAAAGCTAAGCATGACTACCGAGTTGTATAGGCACAAGACAAGTAAATGGTTTATCTCGAAGGGCTTTTGATGATCTTCTCAAGACAATTGGTTCGTGTTGCCCCAGTGTCATTGTCTTCCTAAATCAACTTATGAAGTGAAGAAGTTCTTCGAAAGCTTTCCAACTCACTTATGAGAAAATACACGCATGTCGAATGATTGTTGTTTGTTTAGAAATGAGTTGAAAGACGAGGATGAATGTCCTAAATGTCACTATTCTAGGTGGAAGGAAGACACATCTAACATGGATGATGTCGACATGGTAGACAATCCCAAAAAGAAGATACAGTGAAGGTGCTTAGATACTTCCCCATTGTGCCGAGATTAAGGAGAATGTATAAATCAAGCAGAGCTAGCTCAAGCAGTTGATATGGTACGCGACTCATAAGAGTAAAGATGGTAAGATGCGTCATCCAATGATTCTTTGGCTTGAAGCACATAAACACAAAGTTCCCCGAGTTTGCTTTAATCGCGTAATTTGCATCTTGGGCTTGTCGTGATGGATTTAATCCGTTCGGAGATCTTTCCCCAACCCACGAGTTGTTGGCTCGGTGATGATTGTGGTATATAATCTTCCCCTCAACGGTGTATGCAAGGCGACAATATTATTTTAAGCTTGCTGATTCCTCGGAAAGAAACAACCGGTAGAGACATCGATATATACTTGCAACCACCGATTGATGATCTCGATTAAGTTATGGGAAAACGGCGTGGAGGTTTATGATGCATTTAGTAAGACAATGTTCAATTTGAAGGCATTATTAATGTGGACGATAAATGATTTTCCCGCTTATGGTAACCTCTCTCGGATGTACATATAAAGGGAAGTCAGCCGCCCTCTTTGTGGTGATAGTACTCTTTCAACCTGGTTGCCGTTTAGTCGTAAAACTGTTTACATGAATCATAGGAGATTTCTACCTCATAATCATCCTCTTCGATCGACTAAGAAGAAAGCATGTTTCAATGGAGAGATTGAGACGAAGGAAAAGCCACCTACTATGTCTAGTGCCGAGGCTTTTGAACGTCGAGACGATTGTAAATGACTTTGGAAAAGCGAGCGAACGAGGTGGAGAAAAGGAAAGAGAAAGAGGAAAAGAAGAAGAATAAGAAGAAGCAGTAAAAGGGTCGAGTAGTGCGGCAACAGTGCAAATGACGGTAAATCTAATCTGCGGGAAGGAAAAGGCAAGTTGCTACCGATGCCTGTGATGAGTGCTTTGGTCCTAGTTCGGTGCACGGATGATGACCATCCGATATTCAACAAACGGCCAATATTTTTCGACTTGCCTTACCGGAAGGTAACTTATAACCTCGCATTATCTTCTTTTCAAGCCTTACATTCCCATCCGCATGTTAAATCTCATTTATGAAATGTACAACTCAAGTGACTTGCTCATACTTTTTATGTTATTCCTTCCTTCTTAGGAATTATTACTACGACACAATATTGATGTTATGCATACGGAAAAAACGTACGTGAGAGTGTCATTGGTACTCTATTGAATATAAAGAACAAAACAAAAGATGGCTTAAAGTCCCGTAATGATCGAAAAGTATGGGAATCAAAGAAGAATTGCATTTAATAGTCAAAAATGGCAAAACTTGGCTTCCTCCAAGCACCATGTAACTTAAGCGATAAGGGAAAGGTTGTATTCTATAAAAGGATGAGAAATCAAGGTTCCATATGGGTATAGTTCGATCTTAGGAGGCATTTATCGAAAGATGGTTGCTTGGGTGTCCTTAAGGCTCATGATTACCATGTTATGATGCAACAAATATTACTCGTAGCTTTGAAAGGACTTTTACCCGATGGGCCAAGTAATGCCATAAATCGGTTATGTTCTTATTTTAACGAAATATGCCAAAGGGCAATTGATCTCACTAGATTGTTAGAACTTGAAGATGAAATTGCTGAGACTTTGTGTATGTTGGAGATGTACTTCCCTCCATCATTTTTTGATGTGATGGTACACTTGACAATTCACGTAGCTCGAGAAGTGCGGTTAGGTGGACCCGCACAATATCGTTGGATGTATCCATTTGAAAGGTAATTGTTTCATTAGTATGAATATTTTTTTAGTTATTTTAAGTACAATGTTATAGTTTTGTTATGTGTAAATGGGAGTTTGGTGCTAATAATTAGAAGTTTGGTTTGTCGGGTATATGAAGACATTCAAAGAATACGTAAATAATTACGCACAACCTCGAAGCATGTATAGCAGAGTGTTACACGGGAATGGAGTGCGTCGGGTATTTTGATGTTCATGGGGACAAACATTCTCAAGGAGGAGTAAATCAAAGCCATAATGAAGACATTCAACATGATTCCACACCGGCAGGCATCCTCTTTCTAGAGGCGTTCAAGTGTATATTGGTAGTGATATGCTAAAGATTGCTCATAGATATGTGCTTTTTAACACGGCAAGCAATTGAACCATATATAACGTAAGTATGATTTGTTATATGTTCATTTAAAATTGTTAGCAAAGTATAAGCACTTGTGTTTTACGAATCTTGTCCACATTAAAATTTTTCTTATTAGAATGCATATGGATGAGTTAAGATCTTCCGATACTTCCAAAGTGAAGACCAACTCCTTTCCATACACTCGGAAACATTTGCAGATTGGTTAAAGCAAAAGGTACGTGCAACGCCACTTGGTTATTTGTTATATATGTTTTCAATTTATTAGATTCATTTTTCCCGAGTACGTAGTACCTCTTTTTAGCATTACCCACATAGAGCTTAATTAGAGATGAATAAATCATTCACTTCTTAATTAGATCTTACCAAGCCAAAACATAGAGCTTGCGCCCATTACCGTGGTCACTTGTGTTCTCGCTAACTAAATTTTATTGATAGGTTAAAATGCAAATTGGTCAAGGCATGTCAAGTATCAAATACAAGACGGTGGTTGTCACATGGTCCTTTAGAAAAATGTGTATCATATAAAGGCTTGCAAATAAATGGGTCAAGGTTTGTTACTAAGGATATTCAAAGAGTCACGCAAAACACCGGTGTTTCAATTGAATCAAAATCTTTAGTTGCATCATCACAAATAAGTAGTGGTTTCTATGGCGTTTTAGAACAAATTTCGTGTTGGACTACCAACATATGTTTCAAATTCCCTTATTCAAATGTGACTGGGCTCACACCTATTTTGGTGTCAAGATAGAAAAAGGTTTTACATTGGTCAACTTACGTCGCATAAGAACCAATATCAAAATGATCCATTCATTTTAGCGTCACAAGCCCGACAAGTTTTCTATTCTCGAGAGTCAGATACATCGAATTGGTTTGTGATGTTAAAACCACCACCAAGGGGTTTCCATGAATTAGAGGAATACAATGAACAGGAAGACACAAGTTTCCATCCAGTGGAACCTTCAACTCTTGGCTTACAAATGGATGATGATACTGAGATTTATGCAAGAACTGATGCTGAACCTATCTTAGTGGTTCCGACAAAGAAGAAAAACAAGAAGAATAAGAAAAAGAAAAAGAAGTGCCATTGATGGTGGGTTTAATTACTCTTTTCATTTCCACAGATGCTCTGAACCTATTTTGTTTCTTTCATTTTGCTTCAGATTGTATTTTTGCTTTTAAAATGACATGCTATTTATTTCTCTTTAATTATGACTTGAAATATTGTTGGTATGATATGCTATCTGCTTTCTTCGGGAGATGAAATCCCCTTTTTAACTCCGCCATCATTTCAATGCCGGTCTCAAGCCCGGGTAAAGGAGGAGAGAAAATGGGATTTATTGAGTTCTAAATGCGATTTTCTCAAATTGGTTACATATAATCATGTCTTTGGTATCCGATGTTGCGGTTGCTTTTCTCGGGAATGTCTTTACTTATTTTGCGTCAATGTCTTACTTTTATTCCGGTTAATATACTTCACAACTTTAAGCATTTGCAGCTTCTTAATGGAATTTGAAATGTGATTGTGTGCCTTGTACAATTCACTAAAACTTCCATGAATCTGTAATCGTGATTGTTGATTGAAATGTGATTGCAGGCATTGGACATACTTCCTTATATGCTTGGGGAAAAATGGTGCATTTGTCCGGGCATTTTTTTTAAGGCTAATTTAAAAATTTGGTCTAATATATAAAAGAATGTAAATATAATTACATGTATAAATGTGGCAGGGATGGTTGGAATGTCATATTGGCCGGTGGAGACTCATGTTCGACTCTCACCGGGCTTTTTTTTTCATAGTTATTTTTCATTTTACAACTCTTCTAAGGGTTGCGTAAGATCTATTTATCTTTTTCTTCTTATCTATTCAATCTCCCCATCAATTATTCTCCTCCACTTATCTTCTTTTTCCGTCGTTTTTCTTTTTCTCCTCCATCTCCAAGTAACCTCCTCCTTCATCTCCTTAAACACGAAAATTTAAAACCCATCAATAGATTGAGCTGAAGATTTCTTCACCACCAACACCTTCTCGATATGTGTTAAGGAAGAAAAGGTTTGATTCTATAACCCATTTTGGGGTTTATTATTTTTTTGATTTTCCGCTCTTTTAACTCGCTATTGATCCGAGAATGATGATACAGGTTAAAATTAGTCCTAGCTTCAATAGATCTATTAATCAACACTAATCAATCATGTGTAAATTAGCCATCACTTGAATTAGGCTTTAAAAACACTTAGGGTTCGTAAATTTTGTAAATTAGGCTCGTGGAGAAATTTTCTTCAATTAGGCTTTAAAAACACAAAGAATTAGTCATGGGTGGAGGTGTGAAAGATTCTCCGAGTAGCGTAGTAGAGCAGCAACAATAACATGAGAATGAAAAAACCTAACTGAGTGTGCTATGTGTGAACAAGGGTTTCATGAGACAAAAGTGTGTCCTTGGCTCTATTCTAGGTGTAAGCATGTTCCTTGTAATGGTGTGAGGGCATTTCGCAATCTAAAACAATCGAAACCTATGGAAAAATGTTTTTCAAGTGCACCATACCTACCTCGCACCTATTTTGAATGGTTTATCGATGCTTCTAACCCTTGCAAAGCCAAGTTGTTGTTGTTACCATCGGTGAAAAGTCATGTGATGCTTGTGGAGAAGATGATCACTCTTTTAAAAATTGTCCGCTACACAGTCAGGTTGTGCTTCTCTTCAACCCGCAATAACAAACTCAACCTAAAAATATGCAACAATCAACACAATAAGCACATAGCTTACCCGGTATGTGAAGAATGTGGAGATTTTACATGGGCCTCTGATGCTATCTTCATTGCCGCAAAGGAAAAAGTTAGAGTTTCGCAAATCAAATAGCTGATCTAATTACAAATCTAGGAAAAAGTCATATGTAATAAGATTTCATTTTATGTGTAGTATGAATTGGTCTCGGACTTGTTTTATAATTAAAATTATGCTATGTTGATGACTTATAATATTGTTTGTATGATAAATTGAATGTTTCTCTTCAGAAGAACCCCCTTTTAACTCCGCCATTGAATAATTTCATTACGGTCTCAAGCCCGCATAAAGGAGGAGAGAAAAGGGGATTTATTGAGTTGGTCTCTAATTCGAGCTTTGCGAGAAAAACAGTAACACATTCCTATAATATTCGAAACTTTTAGCATTTGCGGCTTCTTCATGATCATTTGTGTTTGCTTTACCAAAATTTGCATGAATCCGCTACTTTGAGCATATAAATATACACCTCCACGTGTTTCATTCATTTACATTTTCGGATATACAACCCGGGTGGTCATGAGTGTTGATTGAAATGAGATTGCGGTCGTCCTTGTATAATTCGGAGAAAGCCTTGTATGTTTCGGGCAAAATGGCGCACTTGCCGGCCATTTTTTAAGGCTCAGATTGAAATTATTGTTAAATATTAACGTAGATGTCCTTTGATAATCATACATGTAATCTTGTGGAATGGTGGTTAGAATCCCAAATCCTACGAGAGGAGGCCCGAGTTCGAATCTCACCCTAGCCTAATTTTTTTCCTAGTAAATTTTCATTTTACAACCCTTATAAAGGTTGCGAATGTTGATTAAAAGAAAAAGCACAAATCTACCAAGATTGTGAATCGGGCGGGATGGTTGACGTCTTGTACTAACACCTAGTAAGCTTGGGTTCGATTCTCTACAAGAACATTTTTCAATTTTTTTTTCTTATCTTCAACGACTCTTATTAGTGTTGTTTTAAAATCATTCACTACCTTTAGGATGTGAGTTGTAAATTCTAAAGGTGGTCACTTCTCTCTAACCCTTTTCACACAACAAGTTGTGGTTTCGATTCGTCACTACTCTTAGGAACTCGTTGGTCCTAAGAGTTGGACATATTTTACTTTGACAACGCTTTTGTTGGAAAAAGTTGTAAAACATACTACATTTTACAACTTTTAATTTACGAGTTGTCAATCTACAGTTGTAGATTACTAATTTTCCC
>JAJJWW010013406.1:0-77330 GCA_023531295.1 Papaver armeniacum
TAGGAGATTCCTCAACGATTTCAATTTCATCGGTTGTAGAGTTGGTGCCATCTTGCTGATTTGTTGTGGAGCATCTAGCACTTGCTCTTGTGGTTAGATTCTTTGTTGTAGCATTCCATTAGATGGAGGGGCGGGGTGCAGTCTCTCTGCTGATAATGGCGATCTTGGGTATACACGTTTTCCTTTCGGGTCACGACCGCCATAAAGTTCGTTTCCCCTCCTCGTGTGAACGTGGGTTGTGGCTTCAGCGGTATGGAGAAGAATGCTTCGTCACAAAGATGCATCGTGGGTACTAGCCCTCAATGATGCAAGTCGGTCTTCTTCAATTGACGCCCACATGGGGAGTGGGATGCAACGAACTTGTCTGATTCTTTCCACGGAGCTTCTCCGTATGTCTTGGTTTGGTTTCCCTCGAAGTCCGTCATTGTGGTAGGCTTAAACGACGACCTTGCTCGGGAGAGCCTTGGATGTCCTGAGAATCTTGAGAGTAATGAAGACGATCCTGTGTAGATAAGGGTCGTCTTGAACTCTGAATCCTTGATGCGTGCGGTGACATGTAGGTCACGGTCGTGACCTTCCTCTGGTTGATAGCAGCAAAACGTCTCCGCGCTGATTCTTCGAGAGATGTGAAAGTTTGCATAAACTTTCCACTAGAGAACCGCTTCCGATCCACCTAGGCCTGGTTCATAGTGAAACTATTGACTTGAGGAAGATCGTTGTGGGGATCGGGTCCCGAGTGTAGGAG
The DNA here is from genome assembly GCA_023531295.1 of Papaver armeniacum. NCBI lineage: Eukaryota > Viridiplantae > Streptophyta > Magnoliopsida > Ranunculales > Papaveraceae > Papaver > Papaver armeniacum. The sequence goes on from JAJJWW010013406.1 coordinate 746, forward strand.
CCTCCATGACAGGGACCGCTCATATCGATGTCGCTTCTTTGATCGAGTCCATGTCGGTCCGTGCCATTGAAGTACCTTCTCCGGTGTGTTGAATTCATTCCTTGTTGGCTCCGAGGGCTGTTGCGGGTCATGTGGAAATCGATCGGTTAATGTCTTAAGAAAAGTGAGTACCTCTTTCCGAGTTGCGGCCATATCCGTTCGAGTCTTGACAAGAACTTCCTGCTTTTCCATCAAGTCAACGCAATAATGGGAGATGGTCCTCCTCTCGCCCCTCCGGTTCCTCGTCCCGATGAAGGAGTGGAAGTTGTTGCTCAGTGACTACGGAGGTGTTACACTTGATGAGATGCCGGGACTTGCCTGCTCAGCTCAGTGATGGGAGGTGTTGTAATATCACTGTTGAGTGATCGAATTGAACGTTCCCATCCTCTGTACTCACGTGTTACTTGATTGATCTCTCCTTCCTCAAGCGTTTCTTCACGGCTTCGACAAGGGTCTTGAGATGTAAATCTTCCAGCAGGGATCCGTAAGCTGCAGGCTCCATTTCTTTATCCAGTAGACGTTGTAGTACTCCGGACAAGTCCTCTCCTCTGTGGAGTTGCCTCGGTTCTTCATTGTTGACTGGACCATGTTGTTCATCTTTCCTGAGTCTCCCGGGCTCTTTTTCCTCTCCACCAGTAAAGGTGTGACTCCCGGCTAAGGATTCGGCGTTTCTTGCACTCGCTTCGAGTAGATGCACGCCAGACCCTTCTTGTAATTGTGATGTTATATCATTCAAAGGCGGAATGTTTCGCTCTACCTTACGGTGATACCGGCTTGATTTTCCAAGACATCCTCCGGCATTCTAACTATACTTCCCATGATATCTGAACCACTGTTGTTTCGGATACATTGCGAGATGGAAACCGAAAAATTGAGAATTCAATTTTTGTGCAACCGAGAGATCAACCTCCCACCGTGGTCGCCAATTGTTTATGGGTGAAAACTACTCGGCAGAATTTGGTAATTTGGGGTGTGGATGAGGAATGAATCTAAACCCTAAACAAATGCACTGCGCGGTGAGTGCTTGTAGATTCGAGAGATAAATGCGTGCAAGTCCGGCCTAAAACCAAGAAATGGCCGTTCCGGACTTGTTTTCGGTCACAAAGTGAAGGAGATGGGGTTGATCTTAGGGAGGGAAGCGAAGAAGGTGTTGAGATTGTGAAGGTGTTGGCTTGCGATTGACTTGTGACGAGAAAAATGAGCGGGCTTACGGTAAGGAGGCTCTGGGTGTTTGAACACAATGGTATCAACACTTGATTTTATGTCTCGTCTGAACTTGTGTGTTGTTGTGTGAAATAGGGCGGAGAACCTATTTATACAAGTCATTTAGCCTTATTCACGTCTCTCGTGGGAAGTGGAGGAAGTGGAATGATGGAGTAGTGGAGTTGTGCGTTGGTGATACACGACCGGTCTTGCCCACTTCTCGTTCATCTCTAACCGTCCATGACTTCCCGACACGTTCTTGTGATGGCGCGTTGCACGCCGCACGCCGTAAACCGCCGACCAATACCCCAGTATGTATCCCCGTTTGTGACATGATTGATCTACCCGGAATGTGTGGATCGTGGATCCACGAAAGATAGCATGTAATGCTGAATTGAATAACGTGTTATTCAGAAGTCGATACTTGTGAAGTATCGTGTGTATTTTATCTTGTCTCTTTTGCATTACGGTGTGGTAAAGTGATGGGTAATGACTCCTCACTAACCAAATAACTCCCGACTGTGGTTGTATAACTAAGTTGGTGAAGTTGAACGGATGAGATGATGTTTGAGGCACTCATCTGCGGACCGTTAATGAATACTAGGGTTTTCAAGAGGTGCGCAAGCATCACTCTTGACTTGGTCGAAACCAAGCATGGGAAAGGCTTTGGAGAGGACCGACCGGTCATGCATGTTGATGGCATGCCGGTGTACACGTCCATGTCTCACTTTTCCCAAGAAGGAGCGATCTAGGCCACTCAAATTGACCGGCACAGTTGAGTGGTTGAGACGGTTTGCGGCGTAAATTTCTTACCGCAAAGGAGTTGATAACCGCGTGATATTCCCGCACGCGTTCCAAGACAACCATCCTTGGTCGGTCTTGGTCGATCACTCCGCGTGTAGGTGGTAGGTTGATGTTCACACCTATACGACTATCCCATGAAAACGTGATCTAAGCCATTCAAATCATCCGGTGAAGTTGAGCGGTCGAGATCAATTTGCAATTTGGGAAGTGTAACCACGCATGTTTGGGCGGGCGTTTTGGATTAGCCAGGGCATGATATGCCTTGGCCGACCACATGAGGAGATAGATGGGCCACGGTGATCATCCGGTATGACCGGGACCTATTTAATCTAATCTGTGACCCTCCATTCGTAGGGAGAAGATGGACGCGCGTGATGGCTTGAAACCCTAATTTGGCTTTCAAAGCCGTGCGCCACCTCTTGTTTGGGTGACGATTTTGTCACGGCCAAACCTTGTTGGTCTGGACCGACTGGTCAAGTGTGTAGGCGGTCTCACGGTGATCGTGTTGACATGCTCGGGCCCTTTGAGTCTACATCTAGACCCTCCATCTATACATGCGAAGATGGATGGTTGAGACTACTTTGCAACATATGTAATATGCCGCAAACCCTAATTTAGGGTTTTCCGTCATAATGCTTGGTATGAACGGTTTTCTTTTGGCAAGCTAAGGCCGATGGCCGACCATGCGGGGTCGGCCGTGGGTATTTCATACCTGCTTGGGGGTGATGGAAATTGATCTGGGGTCATCCAATCATGCTTACGGAGTTGGATGACTGCGATCGAATCATATCCGAGACCGATGCTCAATCGGGCTAGTATCCGGATGCTCAATCGGCTAGTATAACACACCGAGAGGGGCTCAATCGGGCTAGTATAACACACCGAGTATGGGTATTTCGTACATGGTTTCATTATAGTGCTTGGAGGTTCGTTTTACTCTATATGAGTAACACCCAGTCATCATGCCACACTGATAATGAGTACAGGAAATACAAGGCTGATATGAAATTCACAGAATGGGACTGTTGCTACAAGTTCCATTCTTGGTGAATCAAGTGAGGGAGTATCCAACACTTATAGATGGCTTTATCTTTTACAAGATGTCAGCGCATGATTTTCTCTGGTTTTTACAAATATAACCTTAAACGAAAATCCACCATCAACAGGAATATATTGCATATCTTGAGAATATTTTCGGTTTTGGAAATTCCATGGTGTCCAAACTTCCTTGTCTATAAATACTTGAAGTTTGCATTTCTAGCAATCTAATCCTTCGTGATAGCAAACTTCCTCGGTTGTGTTGTTACTGGTGAAGCCGCCTATTCGGAGAGGAGAGTAACCTAATTAGGCTAAATCTCTTACGGGCGCTCAGTTTAAAGTCTTCTTTGGGATTGAGAAGCTCTATTAGTACCGTTGGTGGGAAACTAGATAATTACGGTTTATCTTGTGTTTTCGATTGATTTGATTGACTAACGGTGGTTGAACTTTGATTGCACCTAGTTTGTTTATGCTTGAGAATCTTCTATTCTTATATAAGATTCACTCAAACTAGATTGAAGTTTCGACAGGGATCTTTAGACTGTTTGTAGATTTAAGGACGTCTTGTGATAATCCATTGTTAACATACTTCGTTCTGTGCGTGATTGATCACAAGAGATTCAAGTTGTTTTGTGCAGGCGTTTATTGAAGATCTAAGAAGATTTGAAGACAAAGAAGATATTGAAGATTTCTGATTTGGGGTTCATAATCTTTGGTGTGCACAATAATTGTTTCGGTATAGAGGATACAACTATAATCGGTTTATCCTTGTGGTAGATTAGATTGATTAGTTGTGTAGATCGGCATCAATACAATTCTTCGTGATTAAAAGTATTGATTGCAAAATCTTAACAATTACCTTTGGTAGTTGAGAATAAGATAGATCTAAGAACCTGACGAAGGAGTTTATTGAGAAAAACAGAAGAGCCTTTGTCGAACTCACATCACTTGGTTGAAGAGAGTTGCTACCAAACAGATTTGTTGTTCCTTGACTGTTTGGAATACGAACTAAAGGAATTGTTCCAAGTACGTGACTTATTCATAAGTTGGAGGCGTGGGAATATAGACGGAACTAGGTGAATTATAGGTTTAGTTGCTTGATCTCAACTATACGAAGTTGGTTTGATTTTGTATAGCGGCTTAATCCTGAGAGTATTCAATTGGACAAGGTCAGGGGTTTTTTTCCGCATTTGCGGTTTCCTCGTTAACAAAATCTTGTTGTGTCTTTTACTTTTATATTTCCGCAATTATAATTGTTTTTATTATAATTAGAAGTAAAATACACAAACGTTAATTCCTATTTTACTTGATAGTAATCCTATTGTGTTTGGTTAAGTCCGAACCTCTTATCAAGTAAACATACTTCGTTGTTGTATTGTCTCGATCTTGTATCCATAGACAATCACACGAAGTGTGAACTGATTATTTGCATTGTCTCGACTCTATCCATAGACAATCACTTTCGGAGAAAGGACTTATAGATAGGAAAAGTTTTAGCTTGAGGTATATTTGGGTACCCTCGCCTTTTCAACTTAGACTCATCGTCTAATCAAGTCAACGATTGACTAACCAAATACACGTCTGCTTTGCAGACCCACGTTCGCGAGTAATCAATCATGTCACATGGGGGATATTAATTAGGGTTTTGGTCTGGCGGCCTACATCACGTGTGTTCATCCGCGATGAGAAATGTGAGTAAGTCGTGCAAGCAGTTTAGTGGGTGAACAATCAACCAAGTCTCCGCACGACCTGGAACTGGTTAAACCACGATTTCCCACTTTCCTACTCTTTCACTCGAGCAACTGTCACACTTACTGGAGATCAATGTGTCTACTATTTTGGCAATATAAATAAGTCTTTGAATCCACGATTGAACAACAGAAGAATTCTGATCCGAGCAATCACTCTCAAGAATTCAATCAATCGACCAAAACTTATTCGAACTCAACAGTTCACAGAAAACTTGCAGAAACCTTAAACACATTCACAATCCTTGATCACCATTGGTCTCACACACTTCTTATCTTCCCTCCTACAGATCATCCCTCTTCCCTCTTTGTGACCGAATTGACTCTGGAACGACCATTGTCTTGGTTTAGGCCGGAGTCCTATAGATTGATCTCTCGAACTCAAAGCACTCATGTGCAGTGCATCTGTTTGAGGTTAGGCAGTTTGCTCGGTTGAGGAGCCTCCGTCCGCACGGTCGTCTCTCCGTTCCCTAAAAAATCAACAAGTCGTTTTTCCCCATCAACACCCCGATTTGTTGAATGGATATCCATGAAAGTACCAAAGGAATTGATACGTATTGATCTCTATACCTTGGTAACTATTACTACAAAGGCGGAATTCAGAATAATAATAGACGAGAAACTTAGAAAACATAACACAAGTAGTAATTCGAAGAAAATATCTTCTGTTAGATTATGAACAAGAAAACGATTACAATTTTCTCTTTGTTACACTCACAATCTTCTCTAAACAGTGGATTAACCTTAAAATGTTTGCTAAGCTTGCACAAGTATTGTCGTAAGCTTTCTCTAGGTTTTCTGTGCCTAGTATCTGTCCTTAGCTACTAGCCAAAGCCCTTTATTTATAGCCTTCATCGTACTCGGCCCGACCAAGGACTTCTATTAGGAATCTATTTCCTAAACTAAGAGTATTGCCTAAAACAAAACTCTTCCCTAACTAGGAATTCTGCCTAGACAAGGATTCATGCCTAGAATAGGTTTCTTCCTTCAACTTAGCTTGAGGTTAACTAAGTTCCCTAAAGGAGTACGGATACACTGTATCATGGGTCCCCCTTTTAAGAACTTGAACTCTGTGAGAGTTAAAAATGAAGGTTAGGGAACTCGAGAGTCCCTTTTCCTTGTTAAACCACTTAGCCTTGATAGGAACTTGACCTTTACGTCCAATTAGAAAAGCTTCTTTCTCTCCTTGTCGTGTTTTAGTCACTCTTCGCTCCAATATGCAGTCTTCCTTGAGTGGTTCCTCTATATCAAACCATAAGTCTTCTACTCGTGGTAAGATCATAGTGTTGTCGCCGTCATCATCAAGTAATGGTAGTTCAAATAACTTCAAGTATTCGGCATTTATTACCGAGTACATTCCTAGATAAGGTGGCAGATCCATACGAAAGGCATTGTCACCAATCTGATCGAGAATACGAAATGGTCCATATCTCAATGGCTTTAATTTCTTACCTTCCCTTTCGGTCGCTCCTTACTTAATTTAACCATACCAAGTCACCAAAACCGAAAGCACAAGGTACAAGATGCTTGTCATGCTTTGCTTTGTATTTGGCTTGTGACTTCTTTAGTTGTGCTTCAACCGTCGCATGAATCTGAGATATCTTCTCCAAGAACTTTTGTGCCTTTTGCCGTTCACTTCCTTCCTTTCCCCCCATTGAGGTGTCACTAGAAATACTAGATCGAAAGGACTAGGTGGTAAGTAACCATAGCACGTCTCGAAAGGAGATTTCCCCGAAGATTTGTGAACTGCTCTATTGAAAGCAAACTGTAGATACGGTAAACTCTCATCCCAAGTTTTAGGATGCTTAGAATTATATCCCCTTAACATGTGAACCATAGTCCTATTGACCACTTCTGTTTGTCCGTCTGTTTGTGGATGAAAAGCTGTACTCTTCTTCAACCTAGTGTCCATCATCTTCCATAAATGATCCCAAAAGTGACTAAGGAATCGACTATCCCTATCAGAAATAATCGAAGTAGGTAAACCAAAATGCTTCCACACGTGCTCAAAGAAGAGCTTTGCTGCACCGGCTCCCGTTACCGTCTTTGTACATGGAATTAATGCAATCATCTTGCTGAATCGGTCGAACACAACGGACAAGTAATCATGACCAGACTTGGTCTTCGGTAACCCACCAAGAAAATCCATAGAAATACTCTCCCAAGGCCTTGATGGTACTGGTAATGGTAGATATAACCCACATTTTCTGTTGGAAGGTTTGGATGTGCTGCACAACTTACACCCTATAACTAACTTAGTCACATCATCTTGCATCTTCGGCCAAAAGACATAACGCAGGAGGTTAAGTAGAGTTTTATTCATCCCAAAGTGTCCAAAGAACTCGGGAAGTGTGTGCCTCTCTCAACCACCATGTAAACGATCTTCATCTTCCGGTATGCAAAGTAACCGACCTTTGTATAACAATCCATCTCGGAGTTCATACTCACTTTTCAAACCACTCTTTACACCTTCTAGCACATTCTTGAAGTCTTTCTTTGGATGCGTATGACTCTGCATACTCTTGAGGAACAATTGGCTGAATTCTCATGGCCACCATTAGTGATCGAACTAGAGGTAGAGATAACATATCTGCCAACTTGTTTGTTACTCCCTTCTTGTACCTAATGAGAATATTGAAAGTCATCAAGTAAGACATCCACTTCATGTGACGGGCTTGTTGTAGTTTCGTCTGTGCATGTAGATACTCCAACGGTTTGTGATCTGAATGTACCACTACTTCTTTACCTAAGAGATACACTCGCCAATGTTTGATAGATTGATATAAAGCATAAAATTCTTTGTCATAAGGTGCGTAGTTCTTAATAGCACTCGAGAACAACCCGAATGGTACTCCTTTGGTTTACCATCCCGTAACAACACTCCTCCCAATGCATAGTTAGAAGCGTCGGTCTCAACTTCAAAAGTACGCTGTAGGTTAGGCAATGCCAACACTGGTGCTTCTGAAATCTTTCTTTTTAGTAACTGAAAAGCGTCTTCATGGGTTTGCTGCCATTAAAATTTTGCCTTAGCTCCCGTCAAACCATGTAATGGTCCTGCAATATTCGAAAAATACCGGATAAACTTACGCAAGTAGGTGCAAGCCCCTAAGAAACTCCCGATTTCAGTTACAATACTAGGTCTAGGCCACTTAGTGATCACTTCAACCTTCCTTGGATCAATCTTTCGTTGTCCACCACCAACAATGAATCCGAGATACACCAACTCCTTCTTCCCAAACTCACACTTCTTTACGTTCAACTTCAGCTGGCCTTCATGTAACACTTTAAACACCTTCTCAACGTGAACGAGATGCTCTTCCAAAGTTCTGCTATATATTAGGATATCATCCAAGTAAACAATCACAAAATCTTCTATAAAAGGTCGTAACAAATCATTCATCAAACGCATAAACGTCGCTGGAGCATTACACAAGCCAAAAGGCATCACCAACCATTCAAACAAGCCTTGTTTTGTTTTTAAAGCAGTCTTCCATGTATCATCTTCTCGAACTCTCATATGGTGGTATCCGAATTTTAAATCCAACTTTGTAAAGACTCGAGCTTTTTCCAACTGATCCATCATGTCGTCTATCCTAGGTAGAGGGTAACAATTCTTGATTGTGATCTTGTTCAATGCTCTATAATCAATACACATACGCCAGCCTCCATCTTTCTTTGGCACTAACAACACCGCTTATCCACAAGGTGAAGCACTTGGCACTATCATTCCTAATTCTAGAAGTTCCTGGACTTGTTTCTTGATCTCATTAGATTCCTCTACGGTCGTGCGATAAAGACCTACATTAGGTAGAGAACTCTCCCCAGTCAACATGATTTCATGCTCCACACTCCTCTTTGGCGGTAATCCCGTGACATCTGAAAATAAATCCTTGTACTTCAACTTCAACCTTTCTAGGTCATCTTCTTGTTGTGCAGTCAAGGCTGCCAAACAAACTCTACTTAGCTTCTCCTCAAGAGAACGGATCACAAGGAGGATGAACTTTGTGCTAGCATTCACCAACCGCTTAGCCTGAGTGGCTGTGATCAAGCTTGCTCCCTCAAGAGGAGAATCAATATCCCGAATCACAAAACTTTCTCCATCTTTGGTAAAGGTGTACTTTTGTTCCCTCTTGTGTAGAGTTGCATCTCTATCCCATAGGTAAGGACTACCTAGTACCACCTGACAAACATCCAAAGGAACTACGTCGCATGTAACTTCGTCAATATATGACTCATCTAGAGCAAATTTGAACGTGCACTGCAGTGAAACTTGTAAGCCCCCTTCCTTTTGAGCCATCCTAAAGGGTATGGTTTTGGATGTTTGAAAGTTTTCAATCCTAACTTCTGCACCAAAGAACTTGAAAGTAAATTCTTCTGACTTCCTGGGTCAATAACATCATCAACTAGTGAAGTTTTGACTTGCATCTTCACTATGAAGAGTCGCTCCCTAAAATCATCTTTTGAAGGTATTTCTTCTGCCCCTGTCATAAGAGAAAGCTTTGAATTGGGTTCCGTTAGTCAGTGGACTTCTTTTGGAGTTTCAACGACTAGTGTTGCCTTCTTGGCTTCTTTCCTCTGCAACTCTTTAAGCTTTAGATGAGGGTTCTTAACCCAACATTTGTCGACAATGTGACCTGTTTGCTTGCAATGGGTGCAAAACAAACCTTCCTTGTCACCAGACTTCCATTCTTCTTTGCTTCTTTCACCTCCTTTCACAGTGGTACCTCCAGATTTCACCTTAGTATTTCCCTTTGAATCAGATTTCTTAAGCCTGCCCTCAATGGCATTAGCTTTTATACTTGCTTCGGAGATAGTATCCACCGAAAACATCTTCAACTCCTTCCGTATATACTCATGGAACCCGGAAATATATTTCATGTAGATAACATAATCTCCCAAGTCTAAGTCCAAAATCATAGCTTGATTCTGAAATTCCGAAGTATATTCTTGTACGGTTTGGTTGTAAGTATGCTTCAAGTTGTACCACTTGAACCATTTCTCCTCAAGGTAGCCAACCGGATAAAACTGTTTCCTTACAACTGCCTTGAATCTTTTCCACGACAATACTCCTTTACCTAGGTTTTGTCTTTGATAAGCTTTCCACCAGGTTAGAGCATGCTTTTGTAGCTTCAATGCCGCGAAAGCAATCTTTTCCTTTGAACCATATTCAAAGAAACAAAAATACGTCTCTAGACGTTCAATCCAATCATCTAATTTTTCTACATCGACACTCCCATCGTAAAGTAGAATATCAACACGAAAATCAATTTTCAGATTCTTACCATGAGTTTTAGTTGATGTGGGACTTTTAAGAAATTCTTTCTTATTTTCTTCCTCCGCATCTTCTTCCTCTTCTTCTTCTTCTTCTTCTTCTTCTTCTTCTTCTTCTTCTTCTTCTTCTTCTTCTTTTTCTTCCGAATCGTCTTCTTCTTCTTCTTCTTCTTTTTCTTCCGAATCGTCTTCTTCTGAATCATCTTTTTCCAAAGCTTCGGGTGAAGGTGTAATATTTTTCTTCGTCTTCGGCTTGATTGTATAAGAACGAATACATTCACTCAGCTCCTGAAGGGTAACTTGAATTGACTTCATGTTTGTTTGCAACGTAGCCACCTTTTCTTCCATAATTTGTGGTTCGCCTTCCTTAGGATCACCATCTGACTTTGTCATCCTTGATCCTCCTTGTTTTCTTAACGTCTTCCAACTTCTCGATTACATCACTAAGCTTTATGTAGAGGGATCTAGTGAAAACCATAAACCAGAGGGATTTACCCTAAAAACTAACCTTGCTCTTATACCAACTTGATACGTATTGATATCTATACCTTGGTAACTATTACTATAAAGGCGGAATTCAGAATAATAATAGACGAGAAACTTAGAAAATAGAACACAAGTAGTAATTCGAAGAAAATATCTTCTCTTTGTTACGCTCACAATCTTCGCTAAACAGTGGATTAACCTTAAACTGTTTGCTAAGCTTGCACAAGTATTGTCGTAAGCTATCTCTAGGTTTTATGTGCCTAGTATCTGTCCTTAGCTATTAGCCAAAGCCCTCTATTTATAGCCTTCATCGTACTCAGCCGACCAAGGACTTCTATTAGGAATCTATTTCCTAAACTAAGAGTATTGCCTAAAAAAAAACTCTTCCCTAACTAGGAATTCTGCCTAGACAAGGATTCATGCCTAGAATAGGTTTCTTCCCTCAACTTAGCTTGAGGTTAACTAAGTTCCCTAAAGGAGTACGGATACATCTGTATCAGGAATCACCTTACGGGACCACAAATATTTCTCGAGGCTCTCCTTATTCTTTACCAGAATCAAACTCGGAAATTATAATCTTAATATAAATGGAAATGAGAAAGATATGATGGACCAGGTGTTAAAGAGCATAAAAAAAAGGCAGCTCAAGATACCGCATAATCGTCAGCTATTTTGAAAAAAAAAACAAAAAAAAAAAACAAAACGAAATCGTTAAAATTGTAGAGCGTAAGAAAATAGCTTCATAAATGAAGAAAGGTCGTCATACGGTTGAACATAATTTGTTTAATGCACACATGAGAGAAATCCCGGGAATAAACATGTAAAGGATGAATGCTGCACAATTACGAGTTTGGCAAGATGAATTTGATGAAATTCAAGCGCAAAAGGTACAAGAACGCCCAACAACAGTTCCCATTGACTCTGATGAAGAGGACTTAAAAGAGAATAAAATGAATACCATTACACTTGTTTAGAATTAGTTTTAAATTCTGGATGTAATAGTTAGTTTTAAATTCAATGTAAGCCTTAGTTTTAAATTCAATGTAATCTTTAGTTTCAATGTTTGTTTAATTCAAATTACACAAATCCCACTTACAGAAATCGAATTACACAGTCCAAATTATATTACTATAAATAAAATAACTGAAATGATACCTATAAAGGAAAAACAAACTAAATTCTGTGAGGGTTTCTTATTCCGAATTCATCCTAATTAATTGTGTGCAGTGAGATCCTCCCTTATTTTTAAATATAAACCACTCTTTTTAATTCTCTATTCTACCGTTCTAAACTCTCTTGCAAAAGGTACAAGAACGCCCAAAAACAGTTCCCATTGACTCTGATGAAGAGTACTTAAAAGAGAATAAAATTAATACCATCACACTTATTTAGAATTAGTTTTAAATTCTATATGTAATAGTTAGTTTTAAATTCAATATAAGCCTTAGTTTTAAATTCAATGTAATCTTTAGTTTCAATGTTTGTTTAATTCAAATTACACAAATCCCACTTATAGAAATCGAATTACACAGTCCAAATTATATTATTATAACTAAAATAACTGAAATGATACTTATAAAGAAAAAACAAACTAAATTTTGTTAGGGTTTCTTAACTTGAATTCAGCCTAATTAATTGTGTGCAGTGAGATCCTCTATTCTACCATTCTAAACTCTCTTGCGGGCACACTATCAAGGGGTTGAACTTCGTTGCTCAAATCTTTATCTGCACTAGTTAGAACGCATGTGCGATGCACATGCTTGAATTTGTCTCATTTAAATTCAATGTAATCTTTAGTTTCAATGTTTGTTTAATTCAAATTACATAAATCCCACTTACAAAAATCGAATTACACGGTCCAAATTATATTACTATAACTAAAATAACTGAAATGATACCTATAAAGAAAAAACACACTAAATTCTGTGAGGGTTTCTTATTCCGAATTCAGCATAATTAATTGTGTGCAGTGAGATTTCCCTTATTTTTAAATATAAACCTCTCTTTTTAATTCTCTATTCTACCATTCTAAGCTCTCTTGCAAAAGGTACAAGAACGCCCAACAACACTTCCCATTGACTCTGATGAAGAGTACTTAAAAGAGAATAAGATTAATACCATTACACTTATTTAGAATTAGTTTTAATTCTGGATGTAATAGTTAGTTTTAAATTCAATGTAAGCCTTAGTTTTAAATTCAATGTAATCTTTAGTTTTAATGTTTGTTTAATTCAAATTACACAGTCCAAATTATATTATTATAACTAAAATAACTGAAATGACACTTATAAAGAAAAAACAAACTAAATTTTGTTAGGGTTTCTTAACTTGAATTCAGCCTAATTAATTGTGTGCAGTGAGATCCTCTATTCTACCATTCTAAACTCTCTTGCGGGTACACTATTAAGGGGTTGAACTTCGTTGCTCAAATCTTTATCTGCACTAGTTAAAACGCATGTGCGATGCACATGCTTGAATTTGTCTCATTTAACGTAATAATCTTTTGCGTAAAATAAAATTTACTATTCTTATTTTTACTCGTTAGTAGATAATCACAAATATATAAATTTTATAAAAATCCGGTGTATATTTTGAAAGATATTAACAGGGGTTAGTCCTCGGGGGAGTTGAGTGTAGTTCAATTTTTACCCGTTAGTTGTGGGGGAGTTCGAAGGAGTCTCTCAAAATCCCCATTAGTCGTGGGAGAGTTTAGAAAATTCTCCCAAACTCCCTAGAAAACCCCGTTAGTCGTGGGGGAGTTTGAAACAAACTCTTGAACTCCCTGTTAGTGGGAAAAACTAGAATGCTAGGGAGTTGGTTTGTTTTGGGGAGTTCACAGTGTATTTTTGCCTCACCACAAATCTCTCAAAAGAGTAGAGATTTTGGGAGAGTCTCTCAAACTCCCTACCCTCAAAACACCAAACTCTCTCAAACTCCCTATATTCTCTTACACTCCTTCAAAATCCCCTAGATTCAAAATACATTAAACTCCCCCAACTCACCCATGGACAAACCCCTGTAGGTTTTTAAATATTTTGATATATTTTTAAAACAATGACATTTATGTAAATATGTACATTTCTAAGGTTTTTTAAATCCAGCGTTATTTAATATACGTTTCTACCCTTCATTTTTATTGAAATTACATGATACAATAGAGCTTGGTAATTTAAATACGGAAAACTTAGTAATTTAGGGGGCCTCCTACCAAAAATACCTATTTTCTTTATATTAGTATATAGTAGCAAAGACGCATGTGCGATGCACTTGCCAACTCGCCGCTCCTTCACAAAACGTTTGCTCCTTGGGAGAATAAAAGAAAGAGTCTAGATGCAAGAAAGAATCTAACTTTTGGTACAGTGATATACCACTGGTAATTCTACCGACATTAGCATTGGTAAAGTGATCGATTTACTAGATGTATGGATTCAATAGGACTTCTCAATGGGAAGGCATTATTTTGGAATTGGTCGTCCTCCTCTCGATGGGTGGATGTAAAGCACTGAAAGAAAGTGATGCAGTTCTAGAAACTAAAACCGTAAACTATGGCAAACAGACAAAGATCATTGAATAGAACATAGGATTGATAACAATAGAACGTAAATAAATCGAGTATTAGGTTAAACCTAACTCTTCTGAATAATCATTAGATTATAAGTTGTATGAAAATATATTAAAGTCTGCCTCCTAAAGAAAAACCCTATAGCCTATTTATACTAGAAAGATAACCCTTTAAAGAAACCCTAAACTAAATACGAAAAGAATTCAAAAACTAAAAAAACTAAAAACGACCCTATTTTGTAGGACATCCCTAGATTAGAAACATTCATTAAGAAACATAAAATGCTCCTGCATCAATCACCCCAGGTCGAAAGAAAACTCGACTCCGACGAGCACGCATTCTAAATTTCTAGCTAGCACATATCGCCTCGTTCTCATTCTCTTGTACCCTTGTATAACATCCAGCTGATTTCCCACGATCAAAAACAAACCTCGTAGCCTTAAAGATCGTAAAAGTCAACAAACAAGAAATGTTTAGCTTCATTGCACCATATGATGTCCTTGCTGCTTTCCCGAGATCAAAAACAAAACTCAAACCTTCACTTCTGGTACTGAACTTAGTTATATCAATAACAAGCATCGATTCCGTCCTTCTGTCTATATATTCAGAACATAGTAATTTCTGATCACTATTTTCTGTTTTAAAACCAACAACCACCATCTTCCTTTTCGACTTCCCTCGATCAAAAACAATAATTACATGATTTAATCGCTGATGTAGTAAGAGATTTCCGTGACTCTTCCTTGTTGTTGGTACCCGACAAGATAGGTCGAAAATAAGTTTCTCTCCATTAATAGTAGTCATTAACTTGTACTCTTTGCATACTGGTCTCATTTTAGAAATAAGAAATCACTCCAGCACCTTATAGTTGTGCACAAAACTATTATTTGAAAGCTTTCTCAAGACGCCATTTTTCTTTTCTGGTACACCATCCCCATTTAAGGTTCCACATGCTCGTACAAAATATTTGATGGTAATAACACAACTTTCAAACGGGAGATCATTCACACTCTTGTGTAACATAAGCCGATGAGCAAACTAACTCAAAAAGAATTTAGCTAGACAGCCTGCCTGAGTTAAATAAGACATCAAAACTCTTATGCCCAGCATAACTTTAATGCCACACATCTTAGGATGCTTGACAAGATCTTCTCGAACAACACTTAAACACCTTGGTGCAGTGGTTCCAGTTCCTTTTTTCTTCTTCTTGTTCCCGTGCAATTTCGAGTATATACCAAAATTCATCACAAACTGACTTCTTGCAAGGCTTGTCAAATACTGACCATTAAACTGACTAGCAATCAAAAATAGACAGTCACTTGAAGATAAAGCGAAAACAAGCACCGTGACAACAAGAGTTGCACAATAACATATCCACCAATAAGCTGACATTGTCCAAGAGATGAATCTGTCCGGAGATGGCATTTCTCTCAAATCCTTTTCCAAACAGCAGACTTCACTTACCAGTAATTTAAACCTGTCAGCAGCAGCATCACCATTATTGATATCATATGAGTCATTCAACAGTAACCTAGACCGTTGTTTGGCACACAACTCCGTTGTTAAAATATACTCTTGTGTTGACTACATAAGGCTGTACTTTCCTTCGATACTGCCCGAAAAATCTAAAACCATAACATACAGACCCAACCTTGTCTGGTCCTCCTTCATTAATGTCGATCGACTGACCATCCTCTTCATCTTTTGTTCAGCCAGTATGTTCTTTACATGGTCATTAGGTGCTCCCTTCTTTAGTGTTTCTCTAATGACTTCATCACTCAGTTTCTCACATGATTGATCAACTGAAGTGACACATATATTCCATGATGCTACGTCCAGTATCAAATTTCTACCAATAACTGAAGACACTTCCACCGCCACTGTTTTCTTCTTGTTGGTGACTGCACACACCTTGTGATGGATACGTGTTATGTTATCAGCGTAAGCTTCTCTTCTCTCGCCAATCTGCTGGTCCAACGACAGTGCTACTGGATCAGCGCCATGTTGCGGATGATGTTTATACGCAGCCTGACTCAGCTTATTAGTAACAATGCAACTAAGAATCTCATCTTGCGGCACCGACTGACAGCAAGTCTTTACACGCTCTCTTGAGTAACGCATGTCCATTGCAAGGGAATCTTCAGTCACTATTTCTCTCCCACTGTTAGAGAGAATTCGACCTCGAATTCTACTTTTATAGTTTTCTCCATGTATTTCCTTGTGATAACAGAACTTCTTCTTACACGAGTCACAACTCAAACTAAAACTTTCTTCATGACTAAACTCTTCTTTAAGAGAATCTGATATCAATTTATTATCAAAAGAATATAAAGCTTGTACTGTATATAAAACTTGATTCTTGTAAATAGATTGAGTTTGGTTTAACAGCATACTTACGACACTTGTCTCTTCTCTGATAAGGGTATCAATAGCAGCAGAGTAAGAAAAACTTCTTCTTCAACTTCCGGGTAGCTGTCTCCAATACCAGTAGAAGTAAGTGAAATGTTTTCTTCAACTTCTTGGTACCTATCACCGCCGTCGTAGACAGGTGGTAAGTCCCAGTCAACAACCACTTCGTCAACACTCTCAAATTCATCGTATTTCAGCTCTTAGCTGACGAATTCAAGCTCCCCCAACGTGTTTTCATCACTATTATCCTCATTGACGTGAACTTCTTTCTTGTGCACTCTGTTTGTAATCCGAGCAGCTGTTGTTGCTGTGCTGGTAACCTTTGTGCTCTTACTAAAGTCACGTTGACGCAAGTGAAACTTCTTATGCATCCTCACCATGGAATCTAATGGAAGAAATTGTTTGCGCAATTTCTGTTTCATGTGAACCCAAGTGTTGATTTTCGCTTTGCCTTGCCTCTTACGCCTTTCTTGTAGTCTCTTCCACCAATACAGTGCTGACCCCTTCAACTTTAACTTGACAAACTTCACTTTACGAGTTTCAGTCATAGGTTCCTATTCAAAATATTTTTCTATGCTGGCCTCCCAATCTAGGAAATCTTCAGCATGTATTCTTCCATACATATAATCCACTTCAACTTTTACCCGTCTGTTGTTCAAGTCAAAGGTTTTGATTAATCTGTTTTCTAACCTTCCATGATGTGATTCATGAACAAGACGGTTATGAAAAAGAATTTCATTAAACGCGTGTTCATCATCCTCTGATCCTCCTTCCGGTGAATACAAAGGGGTGTGTTGTGAGAATACTGGATTCTCATGAACAACATAACGACGATTCTTATCGACCTTTGTGTGTTCATCTTCTTTAGAAACTCCTTCCGGTGTATCTAAAGGTTTGCGTCGGCTCTCCGGTATCTCCATTCGAGCTTTCGCACGTCCCTGTCCCTGTCGCAACATGTCTTCAATCGAAGTTCGTGACTTAGTGGAATCTAAGTATCCATTACCTCTACTACCACCTCTATCTCTACCTACCATTGGAGAAACTAGGTTTTGCTGGTGTGTTTGGTTTCTAGCGCCAACTGATGCAGTTCTAGAAACTAAAACCGTAAACTACGGCAAACAGACAAAGATCATTGAATAGAACATAGGATTGATAATAATAGAACGTAGATAAATCGAGTATTAGGTTAAACCTAACTCTTTTGAATAATCATTATATTATAAGTTGTATGAAAATATATTAAAGTATGCCTTCTGAAGAAAAACCCTATAGCCTATTTATACTAGAAAGATAACCCTTACGGAAAGAAACCCTAAACTAAATACGGTATTAACTAAAAATGACCCTATTTTGTAGGACATTCCTAGATTAAAAACATTCATTAAGAAACATAAAATGCTCCTGCATCAGAAAGTCAGATGCATACATACAGTTTGTTTTCATTATTTTGATCCTAAACTGGCGAGAAAACAGTGTCTTTAAATAACTGAAAAGAAACTAATATATCAGTAAACAATATGTTTTCTCAATAACATATACTATACTCCATGTTGTGCCTCGCAATCTATATCTAGAATTCTATTGTAAAGTACCCAGACATCTTGAAACCATTATCAGCAAATGCAAGCCTGGACCCATTTATCAAAGTTGTACGATATCCTCCTCCCATCCCACAATGCATAATCTGTTGTCCTTATATGCTTCCCATCACATATCTTTCTACCCGCTATCCTAATACGGAGGGGCTTATATCAGCGTGCCCTGTTTTGAAACATAATGAAGAAGAAGAAAATCAACATTCATAACAACAGGGGCATGATTTAAGTAATGACGATAGAAGTGGAGTAGGAACTTCCTAGTGTAAGGCGGTCACCTTCTCCAGCAGTCCAATGTTGACGATGTTCTATAGCTCTCTCCTTTGTGTTGAGACAAATTAGATGATCGTCGGCAAGCAGCCACTACCTTCTATAGTCATGCATCAAATGTGTTATGCCCAGATTAAAAAATTACTCAAATGGAACAATTCCATCTGCTTAGCCACTCGCATCTGTCTAGTCATGATGCAGGCACGATGCGCTATAGAAATATCACGGAACCCAGGGATAAATTTCCCAAAATTCTGTCTATAAAAATATGCCCTCTGTCTTTTCGTTACATTTTTTGCTGTAATGGCGATGACTCTTCTGTCTCGTTGTTGTCAAGGAGCAGCATGACAAAATTACTTTGTACAGAACAAAAGAGTTATACTTACTTTTCATGGAGCATCCTAATAACTGTAACTAAATTCTATAAATTATCTTATAAAACTATAGGATCAGAATATCGCAACACCAACGCCCTTGCGAAATCCATAAACGAAACATTGCGAAGACATCGCAGACAAGAAATATAAATGACGCAACGGATGACGACAGCTAGAACACGAGAAAGACGTGAAGACCTAGCGAGATTTAGGAGTGTTGCGAGGTTTTACATTTGTACACTTGCGAGAATATCGCAAGTCAGATCCGAAAATAAGGGATAACTTAGCTGTCATCCATTATATAATGTCCTATATAAAGAGCCGAATAGGCTTATGAAAAAGTGGGGATCTTTTTAGAGAGTGGAGAGAAATTTTAGAGGAGAGAGAAAGTCTAAAGTAGCAATAACATTCTTGATTTCACTTCCTTCTTGTAAAATTTCTAACTCAATTAATAAAGAGATTGGTTATTGATCTTAAATATGTGTTAGATATTATGAATTCTTGTGAGGTGTGTATTGTAGGTTTTCCTGCAATTACATATGGCGCTAGAAACATGGATTGATTGAAGATTGATATTGTGATTTGAAAGAATTTGGAGTAATAGGGAAGGAATTTCATATAATTTTCAACAATCGTTAAGATTGAAAAATGGCTAGAAGAAGACATGCATCCAAACAACCAACAACTGTTAGAAGGAGTAGGAGACTTGCTGGAGAAAGGAGAGACGAGATGGGAGAATTTTCAAGAATGAATACAAGGAAAAACAGAGAAAATCAAGTTCAACCACCAATTCAACGTACACCACCAATACAAAATAGAACTGTGGATTATGACAGAGTGAGTGTACATACTTGGCGATCAGATTCCGTAGATGAAATGGGAGAAGAGCAGCAATTAGGAGACAATGGGCAAGAGGAGAGAGATCAAGAAATAATTTGAGGAATAATTCATAGAAATGAAGAGATTGCAGCATTAGAGACATTGAGGCAAACAATACATGAAGAAAGGCGGTTAGAAGCAGAAGAACGTGCGAATTTGACAAGCAAAATCATGAATTGAGGATGGAAAACATAAGATTACAAAATAGGAGGTCAAGAAGCACTACAAGATCACGTTCAAGATTGGTTAGAGAAGAAATAAGATAAAATTTGCCTATAGAAAATGCTAATGAAGAGACTCGAGAGGGAATACAAAATCCAGGTGAAGAACGTCGCGAAGGAAGAAAAGTATTGGAAGATCGTTATATTCAACGTGCTGAAATTCTTCAAAACGAACAGAATAATGGAATTCAAGGAAATAGACACCGCCAGGGGCGAAATAATCAAGATGGCGAAGAAAATCAGGAAGAAGGAAGGAGAATTTTACATGAGAGAGAAATACAAAGAAATGAACGAGCAATTGAGGATGAAATTGAAAGACACTATGCTGAACAAACATATTTATCTCGCGAGAGAGAAAGACTAGGAGCAGAAATGGAAGAACAAGAACTACAAGAGGCAATTCGACAGAATAACCATGATAATCGAGAAAGGAGGCGTGAGCGAAACCGCAATAATGCTAATATCAATGAAGAATATGATAGAATACAAAGGAGAACTGAAAGGCGGCAAAGAGGAGAAAATGAAAGACGTGACGATGTGCGAATTAATGAAATAATTGAAAGAAAAAATCGCAGAAAAAGACGGGAGGAAAGTGATGAACAAGAAAGTCAAAACAGAGATGAACGCAGGAGAAGAGAGGCGGAGTTGAAAAGACCAATGGATCCAAATTCTGGTATAAATGAACAAATTTTGAGAGAGTTATCGGAAATGAGATGAATGATAAATAATAACAAAGGAGGAGGTAAGAGACAATTGGATGAAGCCATAGAGGAAGTTGCGAAAACTCCATTCACACAAGAAGTACAATTAGGAGGAATACCCCCAAAATGCAATTTACCTGCGTTAACCGCATTTTTGATGGAACAACTTGTGCAGTTCAACACGTCAAAGCTTATGTGAGATGTATGTTACAATGGGAGAACCATGATGCAATATTATGCAAGTATTTCGCATCAAGTTTAACAGGAGAGGCGTTAAAATGGTTTGAAGGTTTGCCAAAGAATACTATAACATCTTTCAACCACTTGCAAGCTATATTTTTAGGAGCATATATAAGTAACAATTTCTCGCGACTCCGGCATTGAAGATGTATTTGGGTCAAGCAAAGGGTTGGCGAAAGTTTGAAGCACCTAACTGTGAGATGGAAGACAATGTGTAGTGATATGGCTGGTCGTGTGGATGAAAGATATCTCATTCTATCATTCATCAATGCTATGTTTGCAACCAATTTGTTATACATTCAGATTTTCAGAATCAAAAATACAATAACAATGACTGAATTGCGAGAACTACAGGAGGAGTATATTGCTCTTGAGGAAAAGCAAAATGAGATGGAATCATACCCCATTGTGAACACAAGTTCAAGAGCAGCGAATGCAAGCTTATTACCCAAGTTAATAAATACAGTGGCGAGCACCTCGCAAGGGAAACAAGAGAGGGTAATGGGAGATGGACAGCAAAAGCTTGTAGCTATGGGGAGCCGTGATCAAGAAGAATTTGAGAGAGAGAGAAACTTCTATAGCGGTGGTGGAAATAACAAAATCCAAAGACTTGATCATCCACAAGAAACGTATGGAGGTCATCAGCCGCAAGGAACTTATGGAGGTCAGAGGCAAAATTTTCATAGAGGACAGCGAAATCCAAAGATAATATGGGAAGAAATCAAAATGCCACCTTTGAATGCTAGTATGGAGAAGATATGGGAAGCTATAATCCTAATGGAAAACATACCCGCACCATGGAACATGGGGAGTGAACCACCTCCAAGCTACAGAAGTAATGAATTTTGCTCTTATCATCATTTCCATGGACATACAACAAATGACTGCAGAAATATAAAGAGAATCATTCTCAGAATGATAGATCATGGAAAATTAAATCACTTTCTGGTAGGACAAACACAAACTCAAGTATTACCACCTCCTCCAGATATTCACAAGCCAAATAGGGCAAAAAAAAGAGAAACATTTGTGATTGAAGTTGGCGCAAAGGCAAAGAATTTGTTTTGTAACTCCATCGTACACTCGTACAAGACGATTGAAGATTTTCACGATAACACTCTCAGCAGGGTTTTCGCAAGAGATGCCGATGATAGAGAAACAATGAACATTGCGAAGACATCGCCACTGGAAGAATGACAAAAGCAGACTATCTCTTTTACCGCAGAAGAAGTACCTGAGGGTGGAGAAATGCATGACAACCCATTGGTGGTAAGATTGGAGATCAACCCAAAACCTAGTGAGGATGAAGATGATAAAGCTAAGAATTCTTGGGCAATCAACAGAATTTTGATTGATACGGGGAGTTCCGTGAACATTCTTTTTTATCATACTTATAAAACTATGGGAGGGAAAGATGAAGATCTAATACCTTCAACGTACAAAATCTATGGTTTTAATGGTACTACAAATAAGCCAAAAGGTGAAGTTCATATGCGAATTCCACTGAAAGGATTATCTTCTGAAATTTTATTCTGTTTAGTTGATGTGGAATCACCATACAACGCGCTGATCGGACGACCATGGTTACATGAGATCTTAGGTGTGGCATCGACTTTCCATCAATGTATCAAATTCCCTCATCCCACTGGTGTTGGCATCATAAAGGGAGATTAGGTTGAAGGAAATAAGTGTTATGAAGTTGATATAGAATCCTGTGAAGAAAGAGCTGCGAAGAAGAAGAATTGGAAACACAACATCAAAGAAAAACAAAGAGGTGAAAGATTAATGGTAGATGTAATAGAGCAAAAAGAGGAAGAAATGCTGCGAAACCAAAGAATGATGAAGATAGGAAGTGGCGAAGGTTTCGCAACGGACAAGAAAATGACAGGAAAATTCAAAAATGCAGAGGCAGAAAGTAGCAGAAGTAAGAGACTTAAAGAATAAATGTAGTTGTTGATTGTCAGAGAAAAAATGGGGAGGGAGACGAGAAATGTAAGTTGGGTTTAAAAAAAAAAAATTCTTTCTTATGAATAGCAGAGATGAGGTTGCGAAAGGAAGTTGATATGCAAAAGAAGAGAATATATTATGAAATATAAAGATATGATTGCGAAATTACAAAAGAATTTACATGCAAAAGAATCAACAAATTAATCAGACAGAGGCAAACCAACTATGGCGTACACCCTAGTTCGCGAAATCAAAATTTCGTAAGAGGCAAATGTAAGACCTAAAGTGCGTCATAGAAGGGGGTACCTATTGCATGGCTCGGGAAAAGGTTACACCGCCCCCGGAACTCGAGTCATGGAGAATTGGGGTCAATAAAGCCCATCCAGGGAGATACTTTGGATTTTCAATCTAAGCTTAAGACTTAGATTGGACGACCGAGGGAAGGCGCCGAGTCATTGAGCCAAGAGTGCTTGGGGGAGATTCTTGGCAACTAAGATATTAGGGAAATTTTCAATCAATAAAGCTTAGATGGTGCTCTAAGGTTGATCAAGGCTTACTTCCACCGAGGTAATGTCTACTATAAGTTGGTGTTTTTTGGATTTTTTCATTTGATCTAAGGTGCGATCCACCTCTAACTCCTATTGTGTGATTAAAGACTTAGATTGAAGACTAGTTGTCTAATTAAGTACAACTAGTCCATTTGTATCTTGAGGCAAGTCTTTGGGTATTTAGTATCAAGACATTTGATAACATTCTAAGTTAAAAACATAATAAGGAAGTTTCACCGAAACCCTAACAAAACTAATTAAAACATCAAAATAAAATAACAAAGAACAAAATTAAACATTGCATGACCTCAAACACCCACAATAACTATTTATACATGCAAAGGGCAAAACTCCTTTTGCTTTGGGAAATAATTTATCTCTCACATAGCCTCTAGGTTGCGAGAGACAACATGGTTGAGCTCTGGAAGAGTGCTTGGGGCATTTGAAGTGTTTCGGCCATTGGATTTTTTTTTAAATTCTTCTTTACCATGGTGGTAGCAAAAATAAACTACAATATTTTTTTTTTTTTTTTTTTTTTTTTTGATTTTTTTTTTTTGATTTTTTTTTTACAATACAATAAGTGAAAATAAAAATACAAATAATGAAACAACTAACTCCATGGACAAAGGACTTTATCACTCAATTTTTCCACACTTGTATTGTCTTGATTTTATAAATTTTATTAATTCTCATCCTATTTTCTTTTCTTTGTTGCACATAAACCTTGGACTATATCAATTTTTCTTTCAATATTCGATGATGCTCCGTTTGCCGACGATGATGTGTTTCTATGGCAAGTCTCTTTATTTAGTGTTTTTCCTTAAGAGAAAAGGGAAGATTAGCACAATATATGCACAAGAAGAGTCCGAAACATTTTATTTAGGAATAAGTTGCATAGTTTTATTAGGAAGGTTTATGGGTTGTCGAGTGAAGATGAATGGGGTTTGACAGGGCTGATGGCATGCAAATTTCGGGGTCTTGTGAGAAGTGGTAGCGGGGTTTGCAACTTGGCTCAAGTGCGGCTTCGGGGGCTACAGGTGGATAGCTAAAAGGAGAGGTTTTTACTGAAGTGTGGACAAAGAATCTTTGCGATGAACGACTTGAATTAACACATCAAATGAATTCTTCAAAAGTTTATTCTTTCTTCATGCAAATGTTACCTTACATTGTTGCATTTCACCACGGAGCAAGGTTGAGCTTCGTTAGTCAAGGCTAGAATGATTCTTGGGATAAGAACAACAAGTTCTTATCATTGGTATCAGGTGGGCAGTTTTTCGCTCGTATGGCTCAAAGAAGAGCAGAGCCCACAGAGAGGCTTATGTGGGCTTGGGTGGTTCAGTTTATGCTGAGCCCAATGGTTGGGTTTTAGTTTGTTGCACGGCCCTCATGTGGGCTCTGTGGGTGCAAATGACCAATATTTTGAGAACAAAAGCACGAGAGTTTGGCAAAAAAAGATGGAGCAATTAGGTCACGACATATATCATTTTGCAAGTAATCATACATAGATGCAAAAGCCAATTTACCATGGCTACATCAAGCCTTCGTTTGAGCTTGAACAATTGGAGCAGTTGTTGAGAAAGACGCAGTGGTTTGCAATCAAACTTGCAAGGGGGAGTCAGCTTTTTAACAACCGGTCCAACAACACAATGGGTTCAAGCATGCATTCAAGACTCCATCTTACCTCGAAGTTTAATGAATCTTACCTCAAGGTGATTTTTCCGCACAGAAGCAAGATTTGAGCAGGTAAGACGGTTGCAAGATCCTAAGCAACAATGAGTAATGACAATGAGTAATCACTATCAGGGAAAGAGTAAGGAATTGTGATGTTTATTTGACCGACAGTGGAAAGGTGTGCACAAGATGCAGCCTAATGTAGTGAATGCAACAGATGGGGTGTGCTAGATGAGTCAAGCTACGATGAGTTAAAGCACAAGAAAGAGAAATAACAAATCTCAATGTAGCAATGCACTAAGAGAATGCAGGACAAAGATGCGTAACTAGAGAATTTAAATGAAATGCAATGATGTAGTAACAATATGCAACAAAATATGCAAAAATGATGTAAGTTACAATGCAACACTAATACAAATTTAATAAGAACTACAGAGTAACAAAGGACTAAAAATATGTTAGAAAAATATAAAAACAGAAAAAAACAAGGTAAATATGTACAGGATAGTTGAAAACAAAGAAGTTTAGCCAATGAACAATCAAAAACTTGGTAGGCCTCGAAAGGTGTTTCTATTTAGCCTACATGTTATAATCCGCAAGTGCACGGCGTCTATCGGAGACGCGGTAGTACGGTCGATCCCACAAGGACTTGTGGTGCTCTAAGGTTGATCAAGGCTTACTTCCACTGAATTCAGGCAAGGTAATGTGACAGAACTATAAGTTGGTGTTTTTGTTGCCGATACGGCTAATTGAACTGAAATGATACTAAGCTAAGGTATAAAACAGTGACAAGGGAATGCTAAGGTGTTCAGATCCACCTCTAACTCCTATTGTGTGATTAACTAAGTTGAGGTTCTTGTTGTCCCGTGAATGATAAGGGCAAGGTGTCAATTCCACCACCTATCTCTCCCCGTAATGCTTCTAATAATGTGCCTAAAGTGTCGACAGTGAGCACTAGTTGTCTAATTAAGTACAACTAGTTTGGGTATTTAGTATTGAAGACATTTGATAACATTAAGCGTAGTTAAAAAAACATAATAAGGAATTAGGGTTTCACCGAAACCCTAACAAAACTAATTAAAACATCAAAATAAAATTAGCCTGGCATGACCTCAAACACCCACAATCGAATTCTATTTATACATGCAAGAGAAAACTCCCAAACCCTAAATTAATTTCAAAACAGAAATTGAATGCAAACCTAATGCCCATGCTCTCGATTCGTACTCCCCTCTTGTCTATTCGGCCGCAACTCCTTTTGCTTTGATTAGGTGAAACCCTAGTTATATTTATCTCTCACATAGGCTCGCGAGAGACAACTAGAACTAGGGGCTGCTGGTTGTGCGGTTGGTGGTGATGGCGACAAGAGATGAGTATATGGCTCGCTCGTAGCTTGGTCTGGGGAGAGGAGGTGGAGAAGAGCAGAGGAGAAGAAAGAGAAGAAGGAGAAAGAATGGGGTGGATGAAGTCGAGGGGGAACCGAGGCGATTTGTCTGGAGCGGGAGTATCAAGACAATATCGGGTTCGGATCCGGTCGTGGGTAGGTCTAGCCCAACCTAAGCGCAAAAGATGAGTAAAATGCCAATAAAAAGGTGTATAAATATGCACTATTTGGCACTCATCAGCTGCACTCGGAAGGCGTTACAATGGTATAAGTGGATGAAGAAAATATCACCTAACCCTAACTGGGAAGGGTTCTCTGCATCTTTTTAAAGAGATTTGGACGCACAAAATACGACGACCAAGCAAATTTTAGCCAAGATTAGCCGATTAATTTTAACTGTATTGGAGATTATCAAGAGGAATTCGAACGACTTTCGAACCTTGTAAGTGACCTTCCAGAGAGTTTTTTGGTGAGTTGCTATATTGGTGGGTTGAAACCAGAGGTCCGACTTGAAGTACAAGCGTTAAGTCCAGAATCCTTAGTTGAAACTATAGGGCTAGCTCGTCTACAGGATGAGAAGGTTAACCTAAGAAGACAAAGTTCCAGACCTGTGTTCCGACCTAATCCTACACCCACGACACAAACAATTAGACCCAGTCGTATTCCTCCAATCAAGCGATTAACTACAAGAGGCAGAGGAACGACGGAAAAAACAATTGTGTTTTAACTGTGATGAGAGGTGGTTCCGTGGTCACCGATGCAAGTCTAAAACTTTATTTCTTATCGAAGGAGAATATGGTATTGAAGATGAAGAAGAGGGAGATGGAGATGAGGACATGGAACGAGATGTCACAACTGCTACAGCTGAAATTTCAATGCATGCCTTAGCAGGGTCAACAACGCCGCAGACTATGCGCATTGTGGGTGAAATTAAAAAAGCAAAACTTACAATTCTTGTGGATTCGGGTAGTACTCACAATTTTCTTGATCCATCTATACCAAAACAGTTAAACATTGAGATGATTAGAGATGGAAAATTTGAGGTTATGATTGCTAATGGAAGTCGAATTCCGTGTCTAGGAAGATGCAGCAACTTGGAGTTTCGTCTTCAAAATACTTCTTTTATAAGTGATTTTCATGTGTTGGCATTAGGGGGTTGCGACATGGTACTGGGAGCTCAATGGCTCGAAACTTTAGGTCCAATTTGTTGGGATTTTAAGAAGTTGACAATGGAATTTGAAGTAAATAACCAACAGTTGCAGTTGGTGGGAAAACATTCTTCAGGTAACCAATTAGCATCTATGCACACTATGGAGAAGCTAATAAAAAAAGAGGCACCAGCTTTAATCTTACAGATGCGAAGTTTGGGGGAAAGTGTGACGTCACCAGTACCTAAAGAGATCAAACAATTAATTGATTCATATAGTCCAGTTTTTGAAACACCTACCAAGCTTCCACCAATGCGAGCTCATGATCACAAGATTCCCTTACTACCAAACACAGCGCCAGTGAATGTTCGTCCTTATCGCTACGCACATTATCAAAAATCTGAAATTGAACGCCTAGTTCGAGAGCTCTTGGATGTTGGTTTAATCAGGCCAAGTACAAGTCCATTTTCATCACCAGTCCTCTTGGTCAAGAAAAAGGATGGGACGT
Source organism: Papaver armeniacum (assembly GCA_023531295.1). NCBI lineage: Eukaryota > Viridiplantae > Streptophyta > Magnoliopsida > Ranunculales > Papaveraceae > Papaver > Papaver armeniacum. The sequence continues at coordinate 28,795 of JAJJWW010013406.1, forward strand.
GGCGTATGTGCATCGATTACCGCTCTCTCAATCAAGTCACGGTTAAAGATAAGTTTCCCATCCCTGTTATTGATGAACTTCTTGACGAATTACATGGAGATAGCTATTTTTCTAAGTTAGATTTACGTTCGGGTTACTACCAGATTCGTATGCATGATGAAGATATATATAAAACTGCATTTCGCACTCATGACGGTCACTATGAATTTTTAGTGATGCCGTTCGGCTTAACTAATGCACCTTCAAGCTTTCAACACCTGATGAATGAAGTCTTTCGACCCTATTTACGAAGGTTTATACTGGTGTTTTTTGACGATATTTTGGTATACAGTCGTACTTGGGAGGACCATTTGAAGCATCTTCAGACTGTTTTTCAAATTTTGTTAGAAAATCAACTCGTGGTTAAGCTTAGCAAATGTTCATTTGGTAGAGAGAACACGGAATATCTTGGGCATATATTTACGTCCAAGGGAGTCGCAGCTGACCCTTCCAAAATTGAGTGTATGGTGAACTGGCCAAAGCCAAATACAGTGAAAGGTCTTCGTGGATTCTTGGGATTAACTGGTTACTATCGAAAATTCGTAAAGAATTATGGCTCGATTTCATATCCTTTAACCCAGCTGTTAAAAAAGGATAAGTTCATATGGTCTGAAGAAGCTGAAAGAGCATTTGAAGCCCTTAAAAAGGCAATGACAACGACACCTGTTTTAGCTCTTCCAGACTTCAGTCAGAGTTTTATTATAGAAACAAATGCAAGCGGATACGGACTGGGGGGAGTATTGATGCAGAATCAAAAGCCGATAGCATATACCAGTAAAGTGCTTGGGCCTCGCCATCTTAGTTTATCAACATATGAAAAGGAGCTTCTTGCAATAGTCCATGCGGTTTCTAAATGGAGAACTTACATATTAGGTAAGAGGTTTACTATCTACACTGATCAACAAAGTTTGAAACATTTCATGGAAGCTAAAGCTACTACCCCTTCACAGCAAAAATGGTTAGCAAAATTACTTGGCTACGATTATGAAATTAGATATAAAAAGGGTGTGCATAATAGTGCAGCTGATGCTTTGTCAAGAGTAGGTGAAATTTCAGAAAATTGTGCCATCACATATGCGAGCTGCTCATGGATGGAGGATTTGAAGAAGGAATTGAGAACTGATCCGTGGTTAAAGGAACAAATGGCCAAGATAAATCAATCAAACTTTAATGCAAAGAACTATTCAGTGGAAGATGGGATGCTTAAATATCATCAGCAATGGGTTTTGAATCCAAAATCTCATTGGAAGGAGTTAATATTGCAAGAGTTTCATTCTTCACCTGCAGCTGGACATTCTGGATACTTGAAAACAGTAAAGAGGCTCTCAAAATTATTCTATTGGCAAGGAATGAGACAAGATATCAGAAATTATATAGCACATTGTGATATATGTCAAAAGAATAAATATGAAACGATATCGCCAGCCGGGTTACTGCAACCGTTACCAATCCCTGAGACTATTTGGGTAGACATATCGATGGACTTTATAGATGGATTACCAAATTCAAACGGAAAGACAGTTATATTTGTGGTGGTGGATAGATTAACAAAATATGCACATTTCATGGCGTTAAAACATCCATATACAACAACCTCAGTAGCAAAGGTTTTTGTAGAATCCGTTGTGAAGCTTCATGGGTTCCCACAATCAATTGTCTCGGACAGAGATGCAGTATTTACTAGTAAGTTTTGGAAGGAGCTATTTCGTCTTCAAGGTACCGAATTGAGAATGAGCTCTTCCTATCATCCTCAAACGGATGGTCAAACAGAAGTTGTAAACCGAAGTCTTGAGTCGTATTTACGTTGTTTTGCTGGGGAGAAACCAAAGAACTGGTCGGTATGGCTTCATTGGGCAGAATATTGGTATAACACAACTTACCACACATCTGCCCGGATGACTCCTTTTGAGGCACTATATGGCATACCACCTCCAGTAATGCACAATTATGTTCCTAGAGAAGCAAGAAGTACACCAGTCGAGGATGCAATGCTTCGAAGACATCAAGTTCTAATGTCATTAAAGGAGAACTTAAGTGTAGCCCAGAATAAAATGAAACAAAGAGCTGACGCAAAGCTTTTTAATGTAACGAGAATTTCAAAGTTGGAGATAAAGTGTATTTGAAATTGCAACCATACCGACAACAATCTACAGCTCGTAGGAATAATCAGAAACTCGCACCAAAGTTTTATGGCCCATTTAAGATACTTCAAAAGATTGGGAAGGTTGCTTATGAGTTGGAGTTGCCGAGTGAGTCCAAAATACACCTTGTATTCCATGTTTCTTATCTCAAAAAAGCTTTGTTTCCAAATGTGAAAGTTCACAGTAGGTTACCGGAATCAATGGGCGAGGAAGAAGATGACATGGTTGCTTCCTCAGTATGCCTTGAGGACAAGGCATTTTCAAAGGAGGATGGAATGATAGGATCCAGTTTATGTTAAGGTAGTTTTGGTTTTCAGTCTTTCTGTTTTTAGGGAATCTTTATTTAGTGTTTTTCCTTAATTAGAGTCCGTTTTATTTATGAATAAGTTGCATAGTTTTATTAGGAAGGTTTATGGGTTGTCAGTCTGTATAAAAGGAGGGTTACACGACTTGAATTAACACATCAGAATTCTTAAAGTTTATTCTTTCTTCTTGTTACCTTACATTGTTGCATTCCTGCTTCTGCTGGCCGTGATAAGAACCAAGTTCTTATCAGGGAGCTAGCCTTGTATGGAAGAAGTACGCCTCCTTGAAGGGGCAACCAGGGAGATGATAAGGGCGGCACCCTCCATTAGGGAGCTGATAAGTGTCTTAAGACGCAAATGTCATGGGGCTTTATTTTCGCAAGAAAATTTAGGCTTGTCATATTTGTGCGACAATCCTGAAGAGGCAATAATACAAAAATAAAGATAAGACGAGATCAATGGGTCAGTACATGAAAATGTAAGGACGTCCTACGATTTCGTCGCAAGACGACAATGTCATGGGGCTTTATTTTCGCAAGGATTTTTAGGCCTATCATATTGTCGCAACAAAAATATCCTGCAGAGGCAACAACACTAAAGAAATGATAAGGCAAGATCAAGGGGTCATTACATGAAAGTGTAAAGACGTCCTGCGATTTTGTCGCAATGACAAGAGGTGGCACAGTAAGACCTTTAACTAGGAAGGCAAAATAAGACCACATAAGAGAAAAAAGAAAAAAGGAAATCTTGGAAGAAACCAAGATTTCCTTACTTGCGAAAATTAAACAGCAACAGTTGCGAGATTGAGGCATGAACATAACTTGCTTAATCTCTCATTTGAACGCAAATAACAGAGGCAAGTATGGGAATGTATAGAATAAAAACATGTTATTTGTCTTCATATGATAGATTTACGCGCTCATAAAATGAAAGGTTGATAATATATTGATTAACTGTATTGCAAAAAAGTATTGTTCTTTTAACATGTGCAGAAAGGAACAACAAAGGTAGAGCTAATATTTGAAGATCCAAGAATTTTGCAGCAAAAGATTACAAAAATAGAAGATTAAAAGAAGGAATGTACAAATATTACAAAAAGAGAAAGAAGAAAAAAGAATTATTTCTTGTTCGATTCTTCCTCTTCATTTTCTTCATCTTCATCAGATTCTTCTATCACTTCATCTTCACCTGCTTCCTCTTCTTCGCTAGCATCACTGTCCGAGATATCCAAAGAAGGCACATTCTCAGGTATTTAGTCAAGGAGACAAGGGTATGAAGAATGAGGAATGTTGTTGTCATCACAGACTGTCTTAATAGTCTGATTGCGGAAGAGAACAACATCATTTTTGAAATTCGCTACAATAATTTGTAGTTGCTTCTTCAATTTGGAATATTTGTCATTTCGAAGAGAGAAATCCTTCATGAAATGTTCTTTCTCGATTCAAGTTCTTCAATTCTTTTGCGAAATCTCGCTAGCCTCTGCGAACATATGACAATGAATTAGTAACTTAATGGCAGTTTCATAAATAAACAGTAAAATAAAGAAGAATAATTAACAACCTTCTTTATCAGAAATCATATCCCTAATCAAGGCCGTATGCTCAGCTTGAAGGCTAACGTTAACACCTAAATTATTTTCAAGGCGTCATCTAGAACCTTCGCAGCCCAAGCGAATTCATCGTCATTGTTTATGAGAAGAAGGGAGCGAATTTGATTCTCTCTTTCGCTAAGTATAGCATTTTGGCGGATGGATCATCCCGTTCAACTTGAACTTCAAGAAGAGTTTTTTGGAATTTCGCTAATGCTTGGGCACCTTGACTAGCAATGCGATCTTTGTCATCTATAAGATCACTAATCTTCTTCCTTAAAGTATTAATTTTCTCTTTGGAACTAAGATACAGACGTTTAAGTTGGTTGGCTAAACCCAAACTAGATCTATGATCAATTTCTAAGAGGCGAAATCTGGATTGAAGTTCGTTTAGAGGAAGAGATTTAATCTTGTTATTTGAAAAACTATCTAAAGAATCGTTGAGGTGAGCAAGAAGAGCATCATTATCCATAGGTTCAGGAAATGAGTGAAGAAGAATGGCTTCATCAGAAAGGTTATAAACGTCTGCGAAAATGATAAGTCAGATAAGGAAAGATAATGAGAGAACAAAACAAAGGAAAAGGGAAGAGTCTCATACCATAAAGTTGTTGATTGGCACTTTGAAGACTAGATATCTTATTCTTCTGAGTGGAAGAATCAACTTCCAGTTGTTTGGTCTTCTCGCGAAGGATAGCAGTTTCACTTTCAAATTCTTCATTTCTCTTGCGAAGAGCAACAACTTCAGTTTCCAATTCTTCATTCTTCTTGCGAAGTTGAAGATTCTTCTTTTCAAGAATGCTGCGCCTTTTCTCAAGATCTGAGGCAACAACAAAGGAAGCTCTTCCAGACTATAAAGGAAAGTAAAGAAATTATCAAGATATGATTTAAAATCGAAATTATGAAGAAATAAGGGAATAAAGACGTACCAAGACACCAAGTGCATTTAGGAAGCTGGGAGTCACTGATCTGGAGACCCCATGAAGAGAATCATCACCCTCTAGTAAAGGATCATCATAGATACTTGCGAGAGCTTCGCACGTACTAGAAAGACGATCATCTCCAATTCCTTGCATGGAGTCAGAGAAGATGCTAGACAGTTGTGCCATAGAAGATTCAGTTGGAGGATTCTCCTTTGCGAGAGAGATATCAACATCATCATTATCTTCATCAGAGCTTTCGCTGGATTGAGGACTTGAAGGAGAAGAGGAATGGATCTTTCGTTTCTTAGAAGTGGGACAGTAGATTTCTCCTTGCGAAGATAACCTTTACCTTTACCTTTGGTCTTCTTAGGATTTTCTTCTTCTCCAGCGATCTCAGCACCAACCTTCGCACACGAATGAAGATAAGAAACAGAGGCAACAATATTGTTAAAAATAATAAAGAAAAGTATTTCTTACTTCATCCGTGATGGAACGGAGTGCTGCTAGGGTACTCTCCTTAGCATTTCTTTTATAACTCCTCATCAACTTGATAATCTGAAAATTTCGCAAGGTTAGTAGGTATAAAAAGGAGAGAAGATTTCAAATTGAGCGAAATTTAGGAAGTATACCTCGTTTGCTTTCTCAGGCCAATTAAATACCCAAGGATGATAATTGGCGAGATTCGCAGGGAGCACATTTGAACCTGAAATATAAGGTCCATTCAAAAGTAGTGGAAAGACGCACCATTTGTCGTCTTTGGAATGGCAAGGAACATTGTTCTTGCCAGAATGCCAATCGATATCCTGCATAAGTATTTTGTCGCTGGGAATATTTTCTCTTCTCTTCAAACGTGCACCCCAAATGAAGTTCTATCGTTCTTCATATTTATTATTTCATAGTTTTCAAAGAAACTCTCTATCGAATACTTTTCAACGAATATCTCTAAGTCCGGAAATTTAGGATCTCTGACTTCATTGGGGTAAAGAGATCCCTTACCAGCACCACGGTTGGCAAACTCAAGCATTAAGCGGATACAATCTCCGCTTAATTGATAGATGGCTCGCGAGAATTTCGCATGAGCAAGAATTTCATAAAACAAGGGAAAATCAGGGTTGTAGAGAGGAATGGGAAGACCAGCGAGAATCTGACCTAGCGAAATTATGATTTTTTGATCATCACAATGATGATCAAAAAATCATTTAGCGAGAAAATGGATTTAGATTCTTGGTTGGGAATAGTGGATAATGTGAAGCCTCTCTCTAGCAAATCTTTTTGAACTTCTTCCAAAAGATGTTTATATCTACGACCAACTGGAGGCATATTTCAGAGTATGGGAATGAAGAAAAGATGAAAGATCAAAAGAAGTAAAAAGAAGAAAAGATGAAAGATCAAAAGAAGTAAACACATGACTTCTTTAAGAACCAAATAAAAAAATGAACATTATTTTTCTATTGGGCATTTCAACAAACAATTATATGTATGGGGAGAACATCTAAACACTTAACCCCTAACTAAAAATTAGCAGGAGCAGAAATTACGGAGAGATGAAGAAGAGAAATTGCAGAGAAAACAAGAAAGAGAGTAAAAAAAAAGAAGAGAGGAGTAAGAAAAATATATATAGAGAGAAGGATTCTCGAAAAGGCAAACACATTTAATGCGAAGAGTAGACATGAACGGTTGAAAAAGACGTGTCAAGAAATGAATGGAAGAAGGGATACGTGTAATAAATTTTGTGTAAAAGTACGGAGTCATGTCAAAACAGATAAGAATGAAAGAATGAACAGTTGCGGCATTTTGAATAGATTAGTTCTCATGACATTCTCTCCTTCGCAGAGAAGATATGAGAAGAGGCAAGATGTAGGATCAGAATATCGCAACACCAACGCCCTTGCGAAATCCATAAACGAAACATTGCGAAGACATCGCAGACGAGAAATATAAATGACGCAACGGATGACGACAGCCAGAACACGAGAAAGACGTGAAGACCTAGCGAGATTTAGGAGTGTTGCGAGGTTTTACATTTGTACACTTGCGAGAATATCGCAAGTCAGATCCGAAAATAAGGGATAACTTAGCTGTCATCCATTATGTAATGTCCTATATAAAGAGCCGAATAGGCTTATGAAAAAGTGGGGATCTTTTTAGAGAGTGGAGAGAAATTTTAGAGGAGAGAGAAAGTCTATAGTAGAAATAACATTCTTGATTTCACTTCCTTCTTGTAAAATTTCTAACTCAATTAATAAAGAGATTGGTTATTGATCTTAAATATGTGTTAGATATTATGAATTCTTGTGAGGTGTGTATTGTGGGTTTTCTTGCAATTAAAAAAACAGTGCTCATATTCTCTTGGTTTGTCACATGCTGAATGCGAGACAATGACATACTGAGATTATTACTATCAATTTAGAATTTTCTATAGCAGCCAAAAATTACCAACGATTATCCTGTTTGCAACCTCGAATCTAGAAAATGTCAACTTTGGAAAATTCTATTGATACCTTACTTGGCTTCCATAAAAGTTAGGGGGACCATATATGAGTTTTTGGGTGTTGTTTTTTCTTGCTATAGGGATTTAAAAGCAGCGGAAACTGCATTTGAGGATTGGTTTCTTGGTCCCTTTTCTTTGGTCAATGATCACACCAAATCATATGAAGGATAGCGGAAGGATAGTGATAACTGTAGGATATCAAGCTGATTATTATTCATATGAATTTTTGTCTATTGCAAACATTTCCTTGGAAGCTAGATAAGAAGTCAATATCATAATAACATGGTATAAAGTGGCTACAATGAACAATATATAGAAAGAGTGAAAGGCATTTCGACAATGATTATGAAGTAGTCTAAGAATGTCATGTAGCCCTCACCTGAATTCCTCACCCCTGTGCATTCCTCCATTACCATGAATTCTTGCTTCGATACCTATAAAGCACATCTCAAAATTAGACATCATTTGTTACATAAACACATGACTTCTTTAAGAACCAAATAAAAAAATGAACATTATTTTTCTATTGGGCATTTCAACAAACAATTATATGTATGGGGAGAACATCTAAACACTTAACCCCTAACTAAAAATTAGAGTTCAACTGAAATTCAAGTGATATCCGAAATCAGCTCTTCAACTGATAACCAAAAACCAGATTTAAATAACCGAAATGATTAACCAAATCAATTATACAAATAATCAATAAACCTGTTACCTTAAAATCAAACATAAAAATGCCTCAATTCTATTCGATGTGATTTCTCCTTATAATCAAACACCGACACGACAATGGGTTAATTTTTCAGATTGTAATTTCTCCTGCTGATGTTAAGTTATTGTATCAGCTCTTCAACTATGGTTCGATCATTTTGACGATTTTGATTTGGGGAAAGAATATTGTAATTAATTTGGGGGAAAAGTACCGTGATTATGAACGGAGAAGATTTTTGGGTGTGATTTGAAATAAGAAGTCGATGGTTTTCTTTGGGAAGTAGAAATCAGCAATGACCCTTTCATATTTCACTAAAATCTCATGAAGATACGGCTGAATAATTATGAATAGGGAGGGTTCTTTCAGATTCATCCGCAGCTGAATAATCAAAAGCACATAGTAGCTATTTCAGCATCTTAAAAACACGGAAGGGTACATAGGTAATATCCTGTCGGTCCGTTGAAAAGACACCTTTTCTTTATTATAACTAGTAAGGACACATGTGCGATGCACATGCTTGAATTTTTACTTATCCAACAATACTAAATTTGAAAGTCATGAAATTTTTTTCCTAAAACAAAAATTTACTATTCTTATTTGTACTCGTTACGTAGATAATTGAAAGAGCTTTTCAAATATATAAATTTTACAAAAATCCGGTGTATATTTTGAAAAATATTAACGTTTTAAAAATTTTGATCTATTTTTAAAACAATGGTATTTATGTAAATATGTAAAAAATGGGTACAACTAAGTAATTTAGGGGGTCTCCTACCAAAAAGAGCTCTTTTCTTCATATTAGTATATAAGATAAGATAAGATAAGATTAGTACTAGTATAAGATAACTTGTCCAACTGGTATCCCGTCGGGTCTCCTCGATTACCATATTATGCAAAATGATGCAGGTGAGATAACCTTATTCATTGGTTTAGCCGAAAGATATGGTCAAGGGGAATCCTTATGAGATACGAAGTTGGAATCAGACTGAGTTGAGCTCTGCAAATCGTTCCGTGACTCGGCGACTTTTTGTTCAGTTTTCTTCATCTCAGATCTCGATTTCAGTGCTCCATAGCAGTAATTCAGGTGCTGATTTTTGATTTTGCTGTCTTGTTTTTGATTTACAATGATTGCTAAGTATTAATTGAAGTGCTAATAATGGATTCTGGTCCTAAAATCACTTCAGTTGATAATAAAAAATCTAATATGGATATTTCGATTTCTGGAAAAGTTTTTACAAAAATTCCTTCGATTGAATTGCCTAACGATTTGTTTCAAGAAAGTTTAAATCCTTGGAGGTTCTCACTAATTGGGAGACTCGATTTACAGAAAATCAAGTTTATAAATGCTTCAATAATTTTAAGAAAACAATGGAAATTGGTAGGGGATTGTAAACTAATTCCTTGAAGGACCGTGGAACATGGGAAGTAAGGAATCGACCTGAGTTGAGCTCTGAGGATCGACGACCAACTCAGTACCAAAATTTTCTTCGATTTTCTTCGTTTTCAGCGCAAACCATCATTAATCTCAGGTGAATTTTCAGGTGAATCTCATGATTGGTGTTAAATTTCTTCATTGGGTTTTGATTTTAGTTGTGTTCTATTAATTAGTTATGCTTACTGTAATAATTTCTCTGATATGGAGAATAATTTGAATCTGGATATGAGTTCATCAGTTGTAGATCTGATTAACTCACCGGTAGAAACTACATCTATTGATCTTAGCAATGATTCTAATGCACGATGTGATGCTTGGAAATTCTCATTAATTGGTCGTCTCGATTTACTTCATCTGAAATTCTCTGATACTGTGTTAAATTTGAAAAATCAATGGAAACTTGAAGGTCAATGTAAGATGATCCCTCTGGGAAAAGGTTTTTTCACTATTAAGCTTGATAATGAAAGAGACATAAATGGTATCAAAGTAGGGAAATGGGAGCTTTTCAATCAAGTTTTATGGATTCGAAATTGGATTCCAAATTTCAGGCCTGAAAATCATAGAACATCATCTGCAATGATCTGGGTTCATCTTCCTGGACTCAGTTTAGAATATTGGGATGAGAAAACTCTTTTCACCATATGTAGAGCTCTGGGAGATCCAGTTAAAGTTGATGAAGCTACTCTTAATTATGAGAATGGTTATTATGCTAGAGTGTTGGTGAATATTGATTTAGAAAAGAAAATTCCCAGCAAGTTATGGATTAAAACAAAATTTGGAGGTTTTATGCAACAAGTAATTCTTACTAAGCCACCAAAGTTCTGTAATCACTGCAAAATAGTTGGTCATCTTCAAATTGAATGTAGAGCAAAGAAAGAGGATGATGGTAATCAGCCAGTTCAGAGAACACCAAAATTCATTCCTAAAACAAATCCACCTAAGGAAGCTCACAAAAGTGCATTCCACTGGACAAAATGGTGGCAGTCATTCAACTACCACAAGAGAGAAGTTTGATATTTGTGAGACTCCAGTCAATCAAATTCATCAGACATCCACATCAATTAACAAGACAAAAGGATCAGTAAATATTACTTCAGGAATGTTTGGATCATTAACTACAGAAGAAGAAACCATTATTGATAAACAATTTATTGAGCCTGCAAAAGTTCTAAAGATAGTATCAGAGAATAATGTAGAAGGAAGTATGGTTAAATACATAAATGGTAAAGATGGTTGATCGTTATCGTATGCGTCAAAAATAATTTCACTTTCTCACTCTACTAAATATAAATGAAGTACGTGATAAGAAAGAGTTTGTTCCCACAGAGAGGCTTTTGTTGTTATAGAATTTCAGTTTCTTAGTAACCAAGGGGGATTTTTGTTTTATAAGCAATAAAATAGAGCAAAGCAAATAAAATAATTTGAATAATCAATAAAGAGAAGATATTGGTCACGGGATAGTATCATTCACATACATGTATTTTCATCAATGGCTAGAATTTATCCCGCTAATTCCCTGATTTCATCACAACCACATTAAAAGATGCATATGTGAATTCTTCCTAGAAAGCAATCGAAAGTGTAAAAGCACAATTAAGTTTAACTCCCTAAAAGCACTAAGTTCTATGGAATAAGACTAATCAAGGAAATCAAACGTGTAAAAGCACTAATTCAATTTAACCAAGGTTATGATTCATTTGTGACTAGTAGGATATATCACTACAAGCACTACCCACAATTATGCTACTTAGAACCAGGAATAAACAACTTTTTCGTATTGAAAACCCTAATCTAGCAATAAGGATGAAGGCAAACTCAATCGATTCCGGACTTGACTAAACAAGCATTCAAACTATATAACACTATCAATTATGAATCACAAACAATAAATTATTGAGACAAAACTAATTCATAGATTCAAATAACATGTTGAGAAATCAACTTTATCCCATAACCAATAATAGTTGTTTAGCTACTCATATTAATGGAGTTCATCATAATCATTTTCATAAAATAAAGAAATGAAAAATATACGAAAGCAAACCCTAGTAAAATCACCGCTCTCCAAAGATCCAAGTAGAAAATACGTGATACAAAGTTGTAGAAAAACTTTCTCTTTTGTAGCTTTTCTCCTTTCCAAAACTAGGTCTTCAAAGCCCAAAGTCCAAGTGGTCCAATAAGCCCATGTGCGTGAGAAACCCATGTAAAAATCTTGCCAAAAATATGTCGCCGGAAAACTGGTATTATGGCCGGAGATTGGCAGGAGAAGCCACCGGGAAGTAGCTCAGGTGACCGGCAAAGTCCACCCGGTCACCGGTCAAACTGGTAACTCGGAAAGTCAACTGAGTCAACTCGGGTCAAGCAGACCGAGTCAGTGAATCAACTCAGTGACATCATTGTGTGAGTCATTTCCATAGCTGTGTTGCACAATGTTTGCACACCACAACCTCAGTCCAGCCATGATGGCTGTGCCTTCTTCACAGCTGCAGCTTCGATTCTGTCCATCCACCAATTCGGCAACTGCTCTCGCTACTCAAACGCCTTCAGTTATGTCCAATCAACAGCATCAGCTTCGACCAACCACAACCTACTACTCTAGTTCACTGCAAGTCTTGCAATACCACCACACACAGCTAGTATCTCAGTTCAGATCTACTCCAAAAACTCCATTGCAACCCAAACAAAACTACAACTCAACTGCAACATTCCATTCCATTGCTTGTTTCTTTATTTTCATTATTTCACCTGCACAACACATTTTCCTTGCAGACTCAAATCTCATCTCAGTCAAAGCCACAACTCAAAGCCACAATCATCCATTTAAACACTTCTCAATCTTCCATTTCAGTTGAGCTATAACCATAATCATTCCTTGCATCTTAGCGCACTACCACTGCAACCACCCAACTCAAGCTACAGGCATTGCGGAGCCATGGAAGCAACAATGTCACATTCATTGCATATATCTCATCACCAGCACAACTCCCTTGTAATCTGCAGTATCACCAAGTACTCAGCTGCTCCATCTCAGGCCAATGATGCTTGCAATCCCCATCGGTAGCTCCAGCTGCAACTACACTGTATTCATCTTCAAAATCATGTCTCATACCTTCACCATCAGTTCCATTTCAATACCACCTGAACTCCTTGAACTGCACCTTCAGCTCAGCACCTGCTACGGCGGCTACAGATTCAAGCCTTCGCTGCTCAACAACACAAGACTACAACATAGAGCTCACTGCAACCACTCAACACTTTCATTGCAGCATCAACTCAACCTGCAGTTCACCACCAGAACTCATGATAACATCCATATGAAATATCAGTACCACTGGCACCTGCAACACCATGTTACACAAACCATTAGCAGCTCCATATACTCTTCAGGTCCTCCCCAGGGATCATATTCATCACCATCTCCTAACATACATCTAAACCCCTTTCAAACTCAACCTTGGGAACTGCTTCTACGCATTGGTTCACCATTCATTACTCCCTGTAATATTCACAACCAGCTCCAAGGCTCTAACTGCATCATCTGTAGTACCTCCAACTTCCTGTATCTTTTCCAGCTCAAACTTAGGTATTGTGACCACCACCTGAGACAACATAACTGCAATTTCCAGTTTCCTTCTTCTCAGTTCAACCATCTTCATCTTCTGAATTCAAGAGCAGACCCAATTTCATATTCTTCTCAGCATCTCAAGCCAAAAGCTGCACCAACAACATCACTGCCTTCTACAGCCTTGTAATCTCCATGGCATCATTAGCTTCATTCGACAGCAACAATAACAACTCATCACCATTTCAGTTCTTCATGGTTTGTCTCAAATTTGCATCACTACAGATTTATAACCACCAACGCCAGTTGCTCAAGACCCATCTCTTTCTCTTCCATTCAACACCAGTTCAACATTAGTTCAGTTTCATCTCTGATTCCACCATCGTATCTCATCACCAGCAGCTCAAATCCACCAAACCCTAACATCCTCACAAAACCCTACAGGCTTCACTTTCTCAAGCATCAGCACCATAACTTCGATTTGAGTTCAAATATGAGATAACCCCTGTCCTAATCATTCATCTAAATCTATAATTTCATGTTCTTCACTGCTCAACTCAGATTCACTCCTAACCCCATATGGATCTCGATTTCAAATTGCTCCTCTTTATTTCAACAACAACATATTATGTTTCTACTTCAATCCAGCATCATCTTCTTCTTCTCTGTCGGTAAAATCATTCCCAACCTCTGAATTTCTTCCACCAGCAGCAGTATCATCCCTGGTTTCACTTCGACAACAGCAACCTCTCTGAGCCGCCATTTTATTTCAGGCAGAAGAAGAAAAATGATTTATTCACTGAAACTTAGATATTTTGTAGGAAACCTGATTTACACGCCCCAGCTTTGGATAAGGGCCTCCTAAAATTATTTGTTCTGTCAGTTGTGGACAAACGACAACCTAATTCTTCACTCCTTCTTGCGACCTTAACCGGATCCATATATCGCTCGCCTGTTAATTGACCCTTTTTGCGTTTTACGCTCCAAATGGACGAGTTCTCCTTCTTTTGCTCCAAATGACTCCAAAGTACCTAAACACTCAAAACTAAACATAAGAGATGCAATTCACAAGGATAATAGCAAAGAAAGCATAAATACTAGATATAAATCTAGATGTTTTACAACACCTATCAATGGTTCAGTTTCAGAAGAAAGAATTCCAACAACTTCATGGTCCAGAGTAATTCAAAAACCTACCTCAACTGCTTCTTCAAGCACTCAGTGCAGGACAAGGAAGTAACAACTTCCAAAATCGATCAAGTGTCGTGACTATACAAAATCCAAGTAAGTATAACTTTAGAAAGAATCCATGGAAAGGAGGCACAAAGGGCCTCCAATCCAAACAATGAAAGTCATCTATTGGAATCTAAGGGGCCTAAGGATAGCTAGGTCTCAAGATAAATTAAAGTCTCTCATCAATCAGTTTAACCCTTCACTAGTATGGGTCGCTGAACCTAAAGTTAGTTGTACTTCTTCATTTTGCAATAAACTGAATCTACCAGGTATGCAGAGCATGGTCATTCACAATTCTATTTCAAATAAAAAAGGTAATATATGGTTGTTTTGGAATAAAAATTTACCTACTCCTTCAAGTGCAAATTGGTGAATTTCTATGTCCATTCGAGATGATCACAAAGTGCAAATTAAAAAATTGGTGATGTTCTTATTTGATTGAGAAGAAAAAGTTGGAGTTCATGCACATGTGGGAGCGTTCGCACCGAGAAGGTATCTATGGTCTGAGATGGAACAAATTAAAATGCTTAACTTGCCATGGCTTGTTATAGGTGACTTTAATGTTATTACTTCAGCAGAAGAAAAAGTTGGAGGGAAATGTCCAAATAAAAGATCAATGTTGGATTTTACTTTTTGTTTATATGTTTATTAGCAATTAAATATAGTTATACATTTATTTATTTATATTGAGATTTAAGAAGTTGATCAATGCATCTAGTTTAGGATAGGGGTTAGGTTTTATGTTAGTAGGAAGAGGGCTTTCTAGGATGTTGCTTATAGTTAAGCTGGTGCTCTGATTCAGCAACTATATTATTTCATTTTGATACATTGATGCTTATGTTTCATGATTTTAATTACAATATTTTGCTTTTGAGATGAATTGGTCTATTTGTGGTTGAGAAAGTTCAATTTTCGGATTTGATATCCACCAGAAGAGATCAACAACCTAAAAAAATTAAGAACACGTTGCGTTTTCACTGATTGTGTTGGGAAACTTTAAAAATTAAGAAATCTATCCCAGTCGTTCAAAAAAATTGATAAGTAGTCAATCACGGGTTGACCCATGTTACGCACCAGGACGGATGGGATCAACTAATTTAGCATGGCGGGGCTTCGCCTTGCACCCCTGGTAAAATGCATTAGATTTTTTTTGGAACAACCTTTGATTAGTTTGATTTTCTAAAGGAATAGGGAATTCTGATACCCTTTAGGTATCTAATGATTTGATGATTTAAATTTGGTATTATAAATATAAATTAATGTATAGTAAATTTTATTGGAAGATAATAAAATAACTAAAAAGAAGTTGAATCCATAAATTCAATATTTAAAATAATTAAATTATATATGCCTATAATTATTTGCAATTGAATATAATTACATGTTTTTTTTTCCAACCTTATTTTATTAACAAATTTTCATATCCACAGAACTTATCTGTAAACATTATATATATCACATGCAAATTTGTGAAATGCAATTTTCAAAATAAAATCAAAAGAATCGAGAACTGCAAAAAGTATGCATGCGGTGTTATTCTTTGAGATAACTTTATTTATGTTGAGATTTAGAAGTCGATCAATGTAAGAGTATTATGTTGAATCCACTTTTGCGTAGCACCTTGTCAACATTACATGTTTGTGGTGGTGTTTGAACTACTATTTAAGCGTAGTTCCATGATACAACTTAATATGCTTTAACCAAAACTGGCATTGGTCCCCAAGAAAGAACACGTTGGTAGCACTCTTAATTATGATTCGCATCCATTTAGCTTAATATTGCCACTTTTGGTTTTTTGTTTTTAAAAGCTTAAACAATATACTGTCGGAGAATAATAATATATTATCTCAAAAAGCGGTGTGCGTAAAAATAAATACTCATGTTATTTATAATCTCTATTACTAAGTAAACACTTTGCTGACCTCTTCATTTATCTCGACCAATGGTGGCCTGTCAGGATCCCTTTCCATAATCTCATTCATTTCATCATTATGTTCATTCAGTTCTATCAACGTCGGCACATCATCGTTGTTTTCTATGATGTCATATTTTTAACAGGTCATTCTTAGCGGGTGTCCTGAGTTGTTTTTCAAATTAAATGTACCTATCCATTCGTTTTGTTTGATAGATATGCTTTCTCGAGCATTATCATAATGAAATATGCCATGTGATTTTCGAGTGAGATATACGAAGTTTCTTTCTTCAACTATGAATCTATAGACCATTGATTTACCTATTACGGTTAGTAAATAGGAACGTTTGATATCCTTTCATAATGATAATATATGCCACATGCATAGTTTGAAAAATACATAGCAAAAGTAAGATTGAAATTTTAAGTTATCTTATAAAGAATTTTGTGCCAAAAATGCTTAAACCACAATTGAATATCATTCTAGATATGTTTTTTTTTCCCTACACCTTTGGTAATGGAAACTCAAAGCATCAACCAATTTTTTGTATATTGCTACAGCCAAAATTTTGATGGAATTGTATCGAAGCTTGAAAAGATTTGAAACGTCGTTGGTTGATCAAACTGAATATGTGAGTTTTGAAGTCCTACCCTGTAGTTACAGGGTTACTATTCTGTTTCAGGTTTCCCATTATAGTTATGTACGAAAGCATAACCATATTTGAAAAATATTTAACATAATGTTGATTTTGTACTCTTTCTTGAGATAAATTTTGAATTGTTTTAAATATTTTGCTTTCTCGGTATTAAATTACGACATTTTCTTGTAAACCATCTTTTTGCTTGTTCTGGACTATCATTCCAACTATTCCAACTCTCATAGTTGTTTATCTAAAAATAAATAATTTCATAGTTGATAAAGATGAGAATTTGTTTTCAAATAATAAATATTTTCACCAAAATTGTTCATCTTTTTATGGTTGTAAAGACTACACCCATGATTTTATGTTAACTGTATAGCTCTTGCGCATAATTATTTAAGGTACTCAATTCTTATCTATGATAGAATTAGCCCTTGCATCCGGTTTGCACCCTCAAGTTACCCTCTTTAGTTTGAACACTCAATTTCTTATCGTAACTCGCGCACTGACGATACAGTGAAAAACCTTTTTTTTTTTCCCAAGAACGAAAATTATTAAACTCTTGTGATTGAGTCTTTTTTTTTATGTACAGAAAAAGTCCTTGCAAATAAGATGGGCTATTACTGCCTTTCTAATTACCATTTTTCTTACTCATTCACAGAAATTTTAAGTTGATCGGTTCGGCAGAGCTCCAGTCCGACATTAGTGACTTTATCATTTTATAGTAGGTTAAGTAGTTAACATAAAAATTAAAAATAACCGTGTTCCATTAGATAAATCCAACTAATACATTAGTGACTTTATCATTCTATTTATAGAAGAAAAAAAAAGCAAAATGCATTTCGTATCAGTGGATCGATTACAAATATAAAATTTGATCATTTTCAGTCGAAATTAATCCAATTGGGTACAGAAAAGGTGCATAAGATTTGAAGATTTGTGATGATACATCATTTAGTGACGAAATTAATCAAATGGTCATGTGAATCCGAATGAGAA
Organism: Papaver armeniacum; assembly: GCA_023531295.1. NCBI lineage: Eukaryota > Viridiplantae > Streptophyta > Magnoliopsida > Ranunculales > Papaveraceae > Papaver > Papaver armeniacum. Next base: position 46,776 of record JAJJWW010013406.1, read on the forward strand.
AATAACTCGTCTTGCTCTACCATATCCATAGATGGGTCTCCTAATAAACCTCAGACCAAGCAATATTTTCCATATTTTTTATACTTAGTTCTCCCTCTGTTTCAAAAAGATTGTCCTCTATTTCATTTGTGTTTGTTTCAAAATTATGTTTAACTTCTGTTTATTTTTCAAATGAACTCTCAAATATAACCTTAGATATTTTATATTCATAAATTTATTATAATTGGACCCAATCTAAAATATTAAATAAAATTATATATAATTAAGGAAACAAATATATCCTTCATTCCTTTTGGACATCATATTTGGCTCCAAAAATTAAATTCCTTGTAGAGTTTATACTCCATAAATTCGATATCTTTCAATTTTCCTTTTTTTATTTCCTATTTACAATACTCCTAACAATTTTAGGAAGTTTTTAACACTTTGATTTTTATTAAAATAAAATAGTTAGATAACTAAGGGTACTCAAGTAAAACACTATGGTCCCCTTAATATTTTGACAAAGTCAAAGCAGACTGTCTTTTTGAAACGAATGGAATATTTACTTAACCTACAAATTATCTCAAAATGTAAATGCACATAATTCATACCACTGGTAACATTAATGTTCATAATATGACATAATCTCCGGTTGATTGCACCTTCACCGTATCCTGTGATGTTGCATAGACCACCAATAACAAATGCTTGAGATGGTACCATGTCCCCTAAAAATCGGAACTACACTGTAATGCCGAGCCATTGATTGAAATGCAAGGGCAATTGAAGGATGGGAAATGGATAATGTACAATGTGATGTTGACTTTACCTAGCAAGTAATAATGCTGGTCCAATTTTACCTAAAAAATAATTAAGCATTATGATGGTAATACTCAATTCTTATCTCTATCATAATTAGCTATTGCAGCCATTCCACACCCTCAAATTACCATGACAAATAAATAACAATTTGTAGAAAATGAGGGTATAGAAAAATCAACCCAGAAAATAGTAAATTAATCAAATCACTGATACATCTGAATCAAATTCCTATGTGTGTTACCTGGATAGTTCCCAAAAACATACTACATAAATCCAACAAAAAAGAAACACTTAGAGCACCAAATAATCCAAATACGTTTTTAAACTTCAAATAAAATAAAGAATCTTTGTTTCTACTTAGATGTGGTTATGATATTTATCCCAGCTTCATTTTTGTGGGGTGTGCATGGAGCCACCTGTTCAAGTTCTATAGCAGTGGCTCTCCTCCCTCCCTTGTCTGGATAAGTCCAGGACTCCAATTCATCAGAAGCTTTCCTGTGGACCCTTCCTTCAACACTTTGAAATATTCTGACTGGTTTGTTATACTCACACAAATACTGTCACAGCTTTACCCTGCATAACGGATCATGTGCACCAATGAACCTTTTTGCAGAGTTCTTCGTATTCGGCGTGTTCTTTGGTTAGCATTTTCCCAAAGATTATGCACTATATGAGAGAATGTTATATTCTCGACGTAGATTCCTACAAAAAGATCGGTGAAATTAACCATCACTACAGAGGTATATGTTATTTTTTCCATACCACGACACACCTCTTAGGTACTCAATACCACACTTGCTGCAAGAGTCATGTACATAATCTACCCACGTTTTTCTACCCGCTTATAGCAAGTTTTGCAAGCCGTGTAGTACAATTTTTATCATCTTCCAATCCAACAACGCTAGCCTCATAGAAGCACATCTTATCCTAGTTAGATTTCTAAACGATATTACCAATTGGAAATACTTCTACCATAACTAAAACTTCAGTTAAACACATTGCCATCAAATCAAAGTAGACCTAAGCACAAAGAACGGTGAAAACAATTAATATGATAAGAGGAAGTTGCAAACATAAAATATAGTCCGTGAACATGTCTAATCCCTATAAAATATAGTGATTTTCATCTCTATCAAATCTCCGTAGCTTCGCCTTTCTGCAGGAAAAAAGTAAGAATATAATATAATAAATCACATAAGATCTCAATAGTTCAGAACAATATTTGTAACCTGTAACTAACTGGATAATAATAATGGATAATAAATAATAAATAAGCGTACACTATCAAGCATTTATATGCGTTTTTCCAATAATCTTGATCTTAATTACCTTTTTATACATGATCCTTATGTAGCTTATAGCTTGCAACTGAGTTCTCTGCGCATCGTATCTAAATTTAGATGCTACACTATTTTAATCATCAATTGGCAGAAATTCATAAAAAGGAACCAACTTCTCACCTCATGATGAATAAGAGGTAACTCAAGACCTATACTTAAGTCGTTTTTCTTTTTTTTTTTTTTTGCTTTCAAAACTCCACATCCTTGGAACCGATGCTTTCAAACTTTTTGAGTCGCATGCTATGGTGAAAGACCACCGAATGGTGTAATTACAATTTCTAGAGGTGTTCTTTTCAGATTAGTAAGGGCAACGTAGAGAGAATATGCAGAATTTATTCCTTTTGTTAACTTTAACCCGTGTAAGGAGAATTTTAAATATGAACATTAAATTATAAGCTAATTCAATTTATTCCTTTTGTTATCTCCTGTAACGGCAATTAATTAGATCTTGCTTTTATTATACTCCCTCCGTTCATTTTTAATAGGTTGATTTTATTTTTAGAGAAAATTAAGTAAGTTAGGAAACTAATCATTGAAAGTGTCCTCATGACACTTGTCAATAAAAGAAGTGAAGTGAAATGGTCCCCACGACACTTGTCAGCAAAAGAAGTAAAGTGAAATGGTTCACGTGACACTTGTCATCAAAAGAAGTTAAGAGAAAATTGGTCCCAGAAAACTAAAGTAACATTTGACTTTCCCAAACCTATTTTTTTTTGAAACATCTATTAATAGAAACCAGCCTATTAAAAAGGAACGGAGGGAGCATGTTTTATTCAATTGAAAACTGACATCGAATCACAAAAAAAAAGAACAATTGGTAATACATTGATAACTTGGTCAGGCTTACATTAAAATGCCAGGTAACTTTAACGATAGATGAAGCTCAAGACGTCATAATTTCCCACTCCTTTTATTCTCAAACTTCCAGACCTTCAACACCAAGACCTTGAAAACCTTCTGAGCTGCATTGCTCGGAGTAAGATTGGCGAAAGGTGTACACCATGCTTACAGATGTCTTAACCACTGGTCGTTAATAAAGGACCAACCAAACGATCAAACATTTAAAAAAAGAATTCATAAATATGCACACACCCCTTCAAAAAGAATTCCAAACATTTAAAAATTAAACACAACTGCAACTTCATCAACAACCTAAACATAGACATTAATATGTATGCACAAACATAGTTCCAACAAAACATCCGTTTACTTATAACTTGTTTGTAATAAAAAGAAAAGTGTTGATAAAAAAATACCTAATCCAGAAACATCACAAAGCTGAAACCAAAACCCAACAACGAAAGATGAAAATAAATAATATATATATGAGGAAGGATCCCCTCACACTTTTATCATGACACTATCTCACACATTGGGCATCATTTTTGCGAATAAAAACCAAACCGCAAAGGATTTGAAGCTAATATTTTGGGCATATGTTCCTCTTACCAAGTTCTGTATACCTACCAAAAAATGAGTGTATTCCGAGACATATAACACCACCATCTATTACTTTGAAAATGAGCCATTGAAAATTAACGGATTTCTGGCCGTCGAAATTAAGATCGGTAGATTGTGAGGTTTTATATTTGAGAATGTGCTCATTTTTGGTAGGCATGTAGAACTTGGTAAGAGGAACATATCCCCAAAATATTAGCTTCAAATCCGTTGCAGTTTGGTTTTTATTCACAAAAATGATGCCCAATGTGTGAGATAGTGTCATGATAAAAGTGTGAGGGGATCCGTCCTCTCTCTCCCTCTCTCTATATATATATATATGTTCACGATCAAATTTATGGCGTAAGTACAATAGATTAGTTGTATGTTCAGCAAATGTACGGGCTAGATTCCTGAATTTGTGAATTACTCACGTCCTCTAGTTCACAACACTTGCTATGTTCCAAATTTCCAATAAGAAATTTATCATCCGTCCAGGCTTCTATGAACTTACTCAGGAATCACTCAGCAAGAAAACTGCATGCATTTGCGTACAATTTTTTTTACATTATGTTGAAGGGATGAAAGAACTTCATACTGTATGAAATTAATCTCAAGCTTCAGTTTAAAGAGATTGTCTAATTTTTATACTTCAGTCCTACACTATATACATACATAAAGGATGCATGGGATATTTTTATATTCACACGTAACATACACTTAAAAACACATTCAAGTCAAATTCATTAACATGATAGCAGTACCTCGTTAGGAAACTTTTTCACAATTTGTGACTGGCTTCCAGGACATGTATTTCTAATTTTGTGTCTATCTGCCACTATCACTTTACAATGGTTGTTGCCCTGATCTAGTATACTTGCTGTGAATAGTTTGAGCAAGTATTCTCTTTACCTCATTGGAAGTGTCTTCGACAACTTTTGCTGCATTGACCAAGCAAGGGGTTTCATCCAGATTTCTCAATCTCAAAAGTCTCTTTCCATATTCTTATTCTACTCGTAGAACTCTCTTGATCCCATTATTAATGCTTCCTAAACCTTTTTTTCTTCTCCTTGTATCAATGAAAAACGATCACATCCAATTCAAAAAAGAACTCCCGACAAACTTCTGCGCATGGAGTCTCATTGGAAGATCCTACCATTGATGTCAAACACCAAGGCCTCAGATTTGTTAAATTACTAAACCAAGAAAACTCATGTACTCAAGATTAGATCATGTGGCTGCTACCGAGAATCTTTGTTAAATAAAAATTTGACATAATCACTCGCTTCCAAATAAAAATCAAGCTTAATTTTTGCGCTTCTGAAAATTTTACCCACGTTTAAACTCCTGCCGATGGAAATCAAAGTACAAACGCATCAGTATTCACTATTTCGCAAATAAATCTTCCGGCTACATTCATTAAATCCTAATATATCGAGATACAACACAGATGACCCTAATTAATCTATGGATTTGTTTTATTTTTTATTTTTTTACCAGCAAGACATAATTTTATAAATAAGTTGAAGAATGAAAGAGTCACAACGCTGAAGTGGTACAATGGAAGTAGAGTAGGACCCTAGAGTCCGTAACTTCTTATCGACTTTTTCTTTATGCAATAATTAAGTTCTTACGGATGTAAATAATCTGATAACTACCTCGAGATAGGTTCTAGAAACGATGGTCGAAATAAACTTGCCTCAAGATCATTGCTGTCGTAATATCCTGCGACAAAATGCAAAATTATCCAAAAAGAAAGTTCAAGTCTCAAATAAATGTTATTAAATCAACACTTGAGGAGTCCAGAATCAAGATGAATCTTGTTTTTTTGCCATTTAGTACTTTCTGATGATTTTTTTTTTTTTTTTTGATCAGCCCCTTCATCCCATTGTAAGTCTCCGACAAATAAACACTTAAAGAAACTGCAAAAGAACTGTTAGATCACGATGTATGCTTGTAGCACTGAGTATCAACTGCACTAAATGGATCATCTAGAAGATATATATATATCATCACGCTGATACGGTGCACGACCGAATTGAATACTTCGCTTTTGGCCGCCATTCAGTTTTATTCCTATTTCTCCTATTACGGGTTCACATGGAAGAGGCAGACTTAAAGTCTTAAACCCCGAGATCAATGGTTATGTTCCATTATAGTTTCATAAGAGCCAGAGACACTGAATCATGTGTAACTTCTACTCCCTTCGTCGTTTCTTCCATAAAATCAATTAATGCGAAGCAAGAAGAAACAAAATAAGTAAAGAAAAAGTTTAAACTTCAATCTGCTTATATATATGTGAACTTATACAAGCTCCTAAGACGGGTCTATCTCATTCTTGGTCAAACTGCCAGCAAGGAAACAAAAGAATACTTTGTAACTTAGACAGAGCAGTGGTTAATCAATTGTGGATGCAAAAATATGATTTTTGGGGATATAAAGTTGGATTGAGAGTAGCTTCTGATCATGCTCCATTATTAGGAGGTTGTGCAAAATGTCCTAAGCCAAAGAATACTCCTATGAAGTTTTAACAGATATGGCTATCTTATCCTAATTTTTTAGAAGTTGTCAATAAATGCTGGTCTGAAGATATTCAAGGAGATCCTGCTTTTGTGGTTCAGCAAAAAATTGAAAAAGATTCCCAAAGAATGGAATTGGAGTGTTTTTGGAAATGTAAACAATCAGATTAAAGATGCTGAGATAAAAGTGAAAGAAGCCATGATCATTTCTGATGAAAATCCTTTTAATGAAGAATCTCTCAACAACTTGGTTGCTGCTCAAAACATTCTAAATTCTAAAGAAGTTTTACTCAGCACACTCCTCAAGAATAAGGCAAGAATCAAATGGATTAAAGAGGGAGCTGCTAATACTGGCTTTCTTCATGCCAATCTTAAAATCAGATAGACAAGAAATGCAATTTGTGAATTAGAAGACAATAATGAAAACATTATTACTGATCAAGAAAGCATTGTAAATACATTGGTGAATCACTTTGAAAACAAGTTTAAGTTCCAGGAAGTAGAAGTCTCTGAATCTCTATTAAATGTTATACCTGAAGTTATTACAAAAGAGGATCAAGAAATGTTACAACAAATTCCAGAGGAGGAGGAGATTAAAGCTACTATCTTTAGTATGGATCCCAATAGTGCTCCAGGGCCTGATGGAGTTTCTGCTTGGTTCTACAAGGCTTGTTGGCATATCATTTATAAAGATGTTGTTAAAGCTATTCAGTTTTGCTGGAGAAGGAAATTCATACCAAAGGGTATAAACTCAAATTTTCTAGTACTTCTTCCAAAAATTGAAGGAGCAAGAAATCAAATCAATTTGGACCAATTGGTCTTAGCAATGTCAGTTTCAAAATTTTTACTAAAATAATTGCTTCAAGAATGGGTACTTTAATGCATAAGTTAATTTCTCCTCAACAAGCAGCTTATGTGAAGGGCAGAAATATACAAGAACAGATCTAATTAGCTTCAGAAATGGTTAATGAAATGAAGAAGAAAAGAAGAGGTGGAAATGTTGGCATCAAGATTGATATCTCTCAAGCATATGACTCAGTGAGTTGGAAATTTCTATTTCAAGTACTTATTAAATTTGTTTTCTCTGAAGCATGGTGTGAATGGTTACACATTTTGTTTCAATCAACTAAAGTCTCTGTCATGGTGAATAGTGGTCCTTGTGGTTTCTTCTCAGTAGGGAGGGGATTGAGACATGGAGATTCCCTTTCTCCAATTTTATTTGTGCTGATGGAAGAAGCTCTAAGCAGGAAGCTTACTCAATGTGTCAATCAGGGTCATGTCAATCCAATGTTTATAAGAAAAAATATACATCCCACACATCTGTTCTTTGCAGATGATGTATTTCATCTTTTGCAATGGGGAGAAAAAAAGTCTACTGGCTCTTATGAAGTTACTAGAAGATTATCAGAAAAGTTCTGGTCAAAAAATAAACAAGAGTAAAAGCAAATTATTCATTGATGACACTACTGATCAAAGGAAAATGTTGATTAAAAGCATATTGCAAATGGAGTTAAGTAGCTTTCCAGATAAGTACCTGGGAGTGATTCTTACAACTGGAAGGGTGAAAACTAGTACTATTTGGCCAATAGTAGAAATGATGCCGCACAAGTTAGCTACATGGAAAGGTAAGTTATTATGTTTTCAAGAAAGAATTGTTTAGGTTAAATCAGTACTTTGTAGTATCCCAATGTATAATATGGCTATATACAAGTGGCCTGCTTCAATTATCAAGATTTGTGAGAAAATTATAAGAAATTTTATATGGTCTGGAGACAGTGACACAAGGAAATACACTTCTTTTGCATGTAGAAAAGTTTGTACTCCTTATGGTGAAGGAGGTCTTGGAATTCAAAGACTAGAAATCATAAATAAAGCTTTTCTTATGAAGATGATGTGGAGGATTCAAAATTCAGAGGATGATTGGGCAAAATTCTTCATAGCTAAGTACCAAAACAAATATGGTCAATGGAACACAAATTGGCAGTTATCTTCTGTGTGGCCAGGTTTGAAGTGGGCTTGGGAATCTCTAAAAGATGATATAAGGTGGATCATAGGTGATGGACAAAGAATCTCTGTATGGTTTGATACATGGATAGGAGATAAACCTTTGATTGATCAAGTGGGATTTACAACATATGTGAAAAACAATGCCTTGCTAAAAGTTTCAGACATTTTTAAGGATGGAGAGTGGTCCTTACCTAACTACATTCAACAAATACTTCAATTCACAAAAATGCCAACAGTAGCAGGAGGGGATGATGAGTTAATTTGTATTGGTGACTTAAAAGGATCATTTTCAGTTCAAGCAACAATGCAAAAACTCAGATTCAAGGAGCATACTCTTCATTGGAATAAGAATATCTGGAATGCTTTTATCCACCCTAGCGTGGCTAGTAATGTATGGAAAATCATTCAAGGTATCTATATAGATGATACAATTATGGTGAATAAGGGGTATGAAATGGTATCAAGGTGTTGTATTTGTGAAGAAGCTCAAGAAAGTATGGAGCACTTGTTATGGAAATGCAGGTTCAGTGATGAAATTTGGAAATGGATTTTCTCTTTCTTCCAATTTCCTCAGCCTATGTCTTTCAATGATATATGGAAATGTGCTAAAAATAAAAGTAATTTGATCAAGCAGGTATGGCTTATTTCAGCCTGTATTATACTCAAGGAATTATGGTTCCAGAGAAACAAGAAATATTTTGAAGAAATCAAGCCTAACATTCACAATTTTAAGTGCAGAATCATGAAATTAGTAAATGATGGTGGTCTGAGAATAACAGGAACCAAATGGAATCAAAATTATGATTTGAGTATTATTGCAATATTTAACTTGGGTCTTAGGAATTCAAAGTTTCAAGAAATCAGGGAATGTCAGTGGCTCCCTCCAGATTTTGGTTTCACAATGTTCTGCTGTGATGGCTCTTCTTTTGGAAATCCAGGTGCTGCAGGTTTTGGAGTTGTAGTCAGAGATCATAACTGTCAAGTACTTGGTACTCTCACTGGAGGAATAGGTATTGCTTCTAACTACATAGCAGAAGTTTATGCAATTATTTGTGCAATGGAATTGGCAATAGAGTGGTGTAAAGAAAAGATTCTAATTATCTCAGACTCACAAACATTGATTAATGAATTTGTTCATGGACAAATTTCATGGTTCATCAGAAGTAGATGGAAGCAGGCAGTGGGTAATATTCCACAAATCAGATATAAACATTGCTATAGGGAGGTTAATTTTTCAGCAGATTTTGTTGCAAAGAAATGTGCAAAATTGGCTCCAGGTGAAAGACAACTTTACACAAGAAGACCTTCGTCTCTGGGAAGAGTTGAAATGCCAAATGTGAAGTACTATAGATTCTGTTAAATGGTTGTAATGGGCCTTATGTAACAAGTCTTGTTTTGCTTTTATTCCTTTTAGTATTGTCAAAAAGTCTAAACTCTTGATGTAACTCTCTTTGATTATTAATAAAATGAATGTGATTCAGGAAAAAAAAAAAATATTCCTTTAGGAAGAGGTTTTTTTACTATAAAGTTACATAATGAACAAGATAATCAATACATCAAATCACAGAGGTGGGAAGTTTTGGATCAAATTTTACAGATTAGAAAATGGATTTCAAATTTCAGACCAGCAAGTCAAAGGAGTTCTAAAGCAATGGTGTGGGTTCGTTTTCCAGGCCTTGGATTGGAATTCTGGAGTGAAAAAATTCTGTTTAAGATATGTCAAGAGATTGGGACTCCAATCAAAATTGATAATGCTACTGCTAACTGGGAAGTAGGTTATTATGCAAATGTCTTGGTGGAAATTGATTTTTCAAAACATGTTCCAAGTAAAGTATGGATTGGAACTAAATATGGAGGATTCTTTCAAGATGTTTTAATCCCAGATTGTCCAAAATTCTGCTCTTATTGTAAAATCGTTGGGCATTTAAACTCTGAATGTAAATTTGAGAAACAAAGAAAGTCTGGAGCTCATAATGAAGATCAAGTTCATCCAACTACAGAGAAAATAAAGCATACTCCAAAAGATAAGCCTACTCAAGTTCCATTTGATATTTGTGATACTTCATTAATAATTGATTCCATAGTTGATACTATTCAAGAAACAATAAAAGTTACAAAAGCAGGTGAAGGAAATTGTTTACAACAAAATAGGTTTAGTCAACTTGAGATTGTTGAAAATGTTGAAATACCAGAAGCAATAATTATGGAAGTTCCTAAGGTATTGGAGGCTGTTCAAGAAGAAATTTTAAATAATAATATGGTCAAATTTGTGGATGGGACAAATGGAACAGTTGTGGATATGCCAGTGTAAATGACTTCTTGGGCTAAAGTAGTAGAGAAGGAAATGGTTACTTCTTCTGCTAATACATCAAGTACATCAGCTTCTAGTAGTCCAGCGACTCATTCAAAGGTATCTCCTCAAGCTCCAATTAACAATAAGTATAATTTTAGAAAAAATCCTGGTAAAGGGGGTACCAGAAACCCTCCAACCAAACAATGAAGATAATGTTTTGGAATCTCAGGGGCCTAAGAAGGTTAATGGCTCTGGAGAAACTTAGGTCTTTAGTTAATAATTTTAGTCCTGCATTGGTTTGTATTGCTGAACCAAAGGTTGTTTGTAGTGCTTCTTTTTGTCATAAATTAAATCTTCCAGGAATGGAAAAAATGGTGATACACAGTTCTAGTAATGGGAGGAAAGGAAATATTTGGTTGTTCTGGAATAAAGGTATATCTCAGCCACAAGTTATTTCAGTTTCTAGTCAAATGATTACAGTTAGTGTTGGTGATGTTTTAGTATCAGGTGTACATGCTCATGTAAAGGTGGTTCAAAGAAGATTTCTGTGGTCTGAAATGAAGTTAATAAGTGATCTTAACAAACCTTGGATTATACTTGGTGATTTTAATGCAATAATATCACAAGAAGAGAAGATTGGTGGTAAATATCCTAATAGAAATGCAATGTTAGAATTCAATGATTGTCTTAATCAGTGTGAGTTACTTCATGCTCCTAAAACTGGGTTGAATTACACATGGTCAAAATGGGAAAAAAGGCAGCAAGAGAATACTTTGTACTTTAGACATAGTGGTATTTAATCAAAAATGGTCACAAATTTATGGTGATTGGGGATACAAAGTTGGTATGAGGATAGTTTCAGATCATGCTCCATTACTAGGGGGATGTGCAAGTCTTCCAAAGCCTCAAAATGTACCTAGGAGATTTAAAAAAATGTGGATCAGTCATCCTAATTTCTTAAATGTGGTAGCATAATGCTGGGAAAATCCAGTAGTTGGTGATCCTGCATTTCAGTTTCTGCAAAAGTTGAAGGTTTTAAAAAAGGTCTTAAATGAATGGAATTGGAAGGTATTTGGTGATGTTCAAGTGAAGGTAAAGGAAGCTGAAGAAAGAGTCAAGTTAGCAACTCAAGTTTCAGACAATAATCCTTTTGATGATGAAGCTCTTCAAGAATTAGTAAAAGCTCAAAATGAGCATCCTAGCAGAGAAGCTCAAGCTAATACTTTGTTTAGGCAAAAGTCTAGAGTCAAATGGATCAAGGAAGGAGCAGCTAATACAAGTTTCTTTCACACTAATATGCATATTAGAAACTCCAAAAACATGATAAGTGAGCTAGAAGATGATAATGGAAATGTGATTGCTGACCAGACACAAATTGCAGATTTTTTGGTTAATCATTTTCAGAAGAAATTTGAATTTCAACCTGTTGATGGAGAAGACAAATGATAGGTGTCATAAACACCTTCATTTATATCTATAGTTTATGCTTTCTTTGGTATGTTTTCGTGTGAATTATGTGTCTTATGTGTACTTTTGAGTGTTTAGGTACTCTGGAGTCATTGGAACAAGGAAGTGGAACTAGCTCAAATCCAGAAAATCTTCTCATCATCTTGGAGACAACGAAAAGACGAAGCCAGTGGCGAAAGAATGAGATCATTCTGACATCGTAGGAAGAAGCTGCGAGCGTTTGAAGCGTATCAGAGTTGTGGAATTTGTTATCGGAGCTGAACTGTCAGTTCGCAGAACTGACAATTGAAAAGATTGCTTAGGTGGTCCTTATCAAATTTCTGGGCGCCTATAGTAATTTTGGTCATTACATGCCCCTAAAATAGATCGAGTTTCTATCTTAATTTCAGAGAGCTAAGCTATGGCGGCATCCAAAACTCAGAGAAAAGAAAAGAGAGATTTAGAGATTGACGAAGAAATTGAAGAGAAGATTTGATGGTTACACAATAAGATCGATGGGGGTTAGAATCTGTGGCTGTTGTTATAAATGATGAAAACCTATTCCATGACGTGATGGTGTGTCTGAGATCGAGAGATTATGATTCATTTTAGGGGATCGAAGCAAACATGGAAGTTAGGGTTTCTTTGAGCTGAGATTTGAAACTGGAAATGCTGCAGTTGAGAGGAATTGTAGATGGGTTTGTTTCTTAAACTGATTGAAGTTAGAAATGGAAATTAGGGTCTCATGTAAAGCTGGTGATTTTCAAGGGTTCTGAGTCTGCAGCTGTTGAAATCGATTGGGAGTTTTGAAGACAAAATTGGGTTGTGAAATTGATTACGAACTTGAAGTTTGGAGAGGGTTTATCACTGATGCTGTTATAATCTCAAGAAGAATTATGTTATTGGTGATGGTTCATCTAGAACAACTAGTTGCTATAGATTAAATAGTTTTTGGTTCAATCTGTGATGGCAAAGATGACAAGAAATTCAAGGGGAATTATAAGGGATAATGGTTGATTGTGTTGAAACTGAAAAATGGGTTTCTGATGGTTCTTGTTGTTGTTGATTAGGCTTACAGGGTTGGTGGTTATGGCATGGATAGAGACCCATAGATCTTTGTGATGATGTTGGTGAAGTGCGGTGCGATTGGAGATAAAAGCGTAGAGAGAAGTTGCAGTTGCTACGAATTGAGGAGTGAGGAGGTTACAGATGGATGGCTGTAGGGTTTGGGGTTGAAATATGAGGATGGATGGCTGTAGGTTTTGGGGTTGAACTGTAATGAGGCATCTGGGGTTGAAGCAGGTTTGGTGCTAGGCATAAATGGCTAGGTCAGAAGCTGCAGAAGTTGTGTTTGGAGCCGTGACAGTGCTGAGTTACAGGCTAAAAGAAATGTCAATGTAGGTGGTAATGGAATGGTGATGCTGAATCAATTGGATGCTATTTTGAGCAGAGGGTGGTGTTTGATTGAATGGTTTTAGCAAGAGAGAGTGGAGCTTGAAGCTGAGAAGATACAAGTATTGCAGCTGAAGTGTAGGCTGGTAAAGATGCAACATACAGGGACATCATGGATGGAAGCACAAGGATTGTGCATCACAAGATTTGGCCAGTGCAAATGGCCTATGCCAAGATAAGTCAGCTCAGTTAGCCTAGTCAGTTCACCTGACTATCTGACTCATGTCTGACATGGTTATGACTCAATCTAGTTCAGACACTGAGTTAACTCGGCCGACTAGACCCCGACTCAGTGGCTTTGACTGAGTTGACCCGGTTGACTGATATTTGACCGGTGACCGGGTGGACTTTGCCGGTCACCTGAGATACTTTTCTCTGGCCAATTTCCGGCCATAATACCAGTTTTACGGCGACTAGTTTTGGGACATATTTTCACATGGGTATTCCTCACATATGGGCTTGGTGGACATCTTGTTATTGGACTTTGGGCTTTGAAGACCTAGTTTTGGAAAGATGAAAAGCTACAAAAGGAAAAAAGTTTTCTACAACTTTGGGGATCACGTATTATTCTTGGAACTTGGGGAGAGACGCTTTTGTTTACGCTACTAGGGTTTGCTTTTGTTCATCTCCTTCTATTCAATTATGATGAACTCCATAGCTGTGAGTAGCTAAACACATATTATTGGTTATGGGATAAAGTTGATTTCTCAACATGTTATTTAAATCTATGAATTAGTTTTGTCTCAATACTTTATTGTTTATGATTCATTATTAATATTGTCATATGATTTGATTGTTTGTTTGGTTGAGTCCGGAATCAATCCGATTTACATTCATCTCTATTGCTAGATTAGGGTTTTCAATACGAAATAGTTGTTTATCCCTGATTCTAAGTAGCATAGTGTGTTTATTACTTGTAGTGATACATCTTTATAATTGCATATGAATCATAACCTTGGTTAAATTGAATTAGTGCTTTTACACGTTTGATTGCTTTGATTAGTCTTATTCCATAGAACTTAGTGCTTTGAGGGAGTTAAACTTAATTGTACTTTTACACTTTAGGTTGCTTTCTAGGAAGAATTCACATATGCATCTTTTAATGTGGTTGTGATGAAATCAAGGAATTAGCGGGATATTCTTGCGATCAAGGTATCCTAGGACTTTTAGTAAATGAGAGATTAAATTATCAATTCTAATCATTGATGAAAATACATGTTTGTGAATGATACTATCCCATGACCAATATCTTCTCCTTATTGATTATTCAAGTTATTTTATTGCTTTCAATTATTTTTATTGCTTAGATAAAACAAAAATCCCCCTGGGTTACTTTAGAAACTGAAATCGCATAACAACAATTGCCTCTCTGTGGATACGAACTCTTTCTTATCACGTACTTCATTTATATTTAGTAGAGTGAGAAAGTGAAATTATTTTTGCTCGGGTGACAACCGGTCAAATTTTGGCGTGCAGCTGCGGGGAGGCATACGGCTTGTTATTAAGTTTTTAGTTTCTTTTTATAATTTCGCTTTTATCTTTGCTTTTTGTTTCTTGTCTTGTTTCTCACTTTTTGCGAGAATTGTTTCAGGTACCTAATCCCTGGCTTCTAAAGATTGGAACTACCCAAGGTGCGGGATAACTACTCGAAGAGGCACAATACTCCAACCAAGTCAAGACACAACAGAAGATCAAGAGTTAGAAGTGGAAGAAGAGTTACATATAGAAGGAGAACAAGAGGTTCCATTCATAAACAAACAACAAGTTGAAGAAGAAGAAACAATGGGGGATGCAAATCGTACACTCAAGGACTTGGCTTCTCATAAGCTTGATACACAACAGGGGTGTATTCAAATAAACTCTACTTTTGAGATCAAGCCGGGGTTGCTTAGAGAATTACCAAAGTTCCATGGCATGGTGAATGAATACCCAAACAAGCATCTTATGGACTTCCACACCATTGTCATGGCCATGCTTCCAGCGGATGTTGAGGCGGATGGTGCAATGTTGAAAGTTTTTCGTTTCTCTTTGATGGATAGTGCTAAGGATTGGTTGTATTATTTGCCCTCCGGAAGTGTCACGACTTGGAATGGGCTGAAGAAACTCTTTTTAGAGAGATATTTTCCTGCATCAAAGGCTACTCAAATTCGCAAGGAAATTTGTGGGATGAAGCAAAATGTGGGAGAATCCTTATATGAATGTTGGGAACGATACAAGAGATTGGTGGCAAGCTGCCCTCACCACCAATTCAGTGACGCTATGATCATCCAATACTTCTATGAAGGACTCCAATCAAGTGATAGGAATCTTCTTGACGCTGCGGGTGGCGGTGCACTAGTGAGCAAGACGGTGGCGCAAGCTAGAGAGTTGATTGAAAACATGGCAGCAAACTCCCAACAATTCTTGAGTCGTGGTTCAGAAGTGCTTCTTAGGAAAGTAAATGAAGTGAGCGAGGTCGAGGAACTTCGTCAACAAATGGGTAACATGACAGCAATGATGCAACAAGTTGCAGCCGCGGTGATACCAAGTTCCTCTCAAGCTTATGAAGACGAGCAAGCTAATGCGGTCTTTCCAAATTGTAGGATCCAAATATCGCAACAACAACACACTTGCAGAATCTTCATTAACAACGTCGCGAAACCGTCGCAAAGTGATTTCAGAAATAACATGACAAATGAAGATAACGTAAACTTGAAGAAAGTGCGAAGATCTTGCGAAAACTAGAGTGTCTGCGAGATTTAACATTTATACTCTCGCGAGGATGTCGCAAGGTAAATCCGAAATTAAGGGAAATATTAGGTGTATGTGAGCTGTCATCCACTATGTAATATCCTATATAAAGAGGAGAGCAGGAGAGAGAAAGGGGGGGAATAATTTTGGTAAGAGAGAGAAATAATTTGGAGAGAGATATTTTTAGAGAGAGATTTATCTTCTTTATCATCTTCTTCCCATTAAATTAGATCTAGAGCTCTACAAATTATCCATTAATGGAGATTCTAAATGTAATTCTTATGTAACCTCAAAAATCATAGTGAAGAACCATGGATGTAGATCACATTGATCGAACCATGTAAAAAATCCTTGTGTCAATTTATATTTCTAGCACTTATATTTGAAATTTAGGTGATTAATAAGATTTAGATCTACAAAATATTATGAGGGGTGTAGTGTAGGATTTCCTGCAACTACATATGCGCTAGAAACAGGGACCTAATCTTGTTGGTTCAAGAAAGTTTAGAAAAATTGACTAATGTTGGTGACGAATTCAATTGGATCTATAAACTTTAAGGAGAAAACACCGTCAACAATTCAAAGACATGAAAAGAGGAAGAAAAAAAAAATTATAGGTTGCTGTGATGAAATTCTAGGAAGAAAGCTAATTTTTTAATGGAAGATTTCATATTCAGGAGAAAAAGAAAAAGGCAAATTGTTGAAGGAAATAAAGGAAGAATGAAGAAAAGGATAAGAACAAAACGCTATGATTTTTATCACAAACAGAAACTCGCACAGATGGTTTGAGTTAGAGCGAAGAAGCTTGATGTCGCAAGATCAAATCTCGCCACAGTCATATTTTTTCACATTTTTTCTACAGCCTAGAGAGGAGAAAAGAATAAGAGGTGGTTACATGCGAATCTTCGCAAACAGAAACTGGCACAGATGGTCAGGGATTAGGAGTATGGGTTAGAGCTCGCGTGATCAATTCTCGCAAAGCACAATATTTTTCACACTTTTTGGAACTGCTGAAAAGAAAGGAAGAATAATAGAGTGGCAATATGGTCTTCTATCGCAAAACAAGCCCAACAGCGGATGGTTGTGCGCGAGGTATACTAGGTGGATGTCGCGAGTTCAACCCTCACATCACTCATATTTTCCATATATTTTTTCCAGAACGGTAAAGGGTGGATGAACTCAAGTACAGCATTATGTGTTTCTTTCACAAACAATGAGCTAGCACAATTGGTCCTTTGGCGAAGAGTATAAACATAAGGTCGCGGGTTCGAGTCTTCCCCTTCGCATAGAATTTTTGTCAATTTTTTCCTTGAGTATCAAAGGGTGAATATAAGTCATGTATTAGCATTCTGCGATCCTTTCGCACAAGAGGGATAGCACAATTGGTCACGAGCGAACATGAGGAGCTTAAGGTCGCGGGTTCGAATCCCACCTTCTGCATATTTTTGAACTTATAAGAGCGAAGAAATGGACTAAAGTTATAGTATTGTATGTTTCTTTCGCAAGCAGCAAATAGCCCAGATGGTCAGCAGTGAAGAGAAGGAGTTTGATGTCTAGAGTTCGAATCTCCCCATTCGCAAAGAGTTTTTGCACTTCGCAACGCAAATGTTTACCTTGCGAACGTTCGCAGCACGAACACTTCGCAGATGTTCGTTTGCTTCATGCAAATGTTTACTTCGCACAGTCTTTGATAATCTCGCAAGGGTATCTCGCAAGAAGAAAGTAGGTTATTATTTCGCAGAAACACTTCGCAGAGGCAAGGCTGGCACAGTTGGTTAGGAGGCATGAATGCAAGCAGAAGGTCGCGGGATCAATTCTTGCTTCTCACATATTTATTTTTGTTATGCGAAATTTCGCAAGGACTTTGCCTATTTCTCAAAGAAGAAAGTTGATGACTATCTCGCAAATTAATTTCGCAAGAGAGGGTTAGAACAGTTGGTATACTGCGAGAATATGCAAGAGGCAAGTCAAGGGTTCAAATCTCATTTCTCACACTTTTTTTTTTGCTGCGAGATAATTATATTTTGTGCGATGTTTATACATTTCAAGGATGCTAGCCTCGCAAGCAAATCATATACTTCGCAAGAGACAACAACAGCAGCAAACCACAAAAGCTAAGTACCACTTTCCTTGAACATTTAACTTTTACAGAAAATAAAAGATTTTTGATTTGATTACAAAAAAGCGATTCAATCGCAAGATTACAAATATTACTAAGATTTTAAGATTATAAAGACTTCAAAATTACAAAGATTTCTAGATTGCAAAAAAAAAAAAAAAAAAAAAAAAAAAAATCAAAATTACAAAGATTTCAAGATTTCAAAGATTCGAGAAAAATCTCGCAGATTAATTTATATATTTCTCTTGAATATTTACTTTACTTCAAATGATATGATATTATGAGAATAAATGAAAGAAAATGACAGAAATGAAGGAATGAATGAAAGGATGAATGAAAGAATGAAGACATGCGATAATTTCATGAGAGATAATGGAAATGCGATAATTTCGCAAAGATAATGTGAAGAGATAATCATAAATGAATGATTGAGACAAAAATGAATGAGTGAGTGAATGGGACGAACCTTTATGGGCGTACACCCTAGTTCGCGAATGATATTTCGTAAGAGGCAAATGTAAGACCTAAAGTGCGTCATATAAGGGGGTATCTCTTAACCTCGGCTCGGAGAAAAGGTTACACCGCTCCCTGAGCCAGAGTCATGGAGATTGGGGATAATAACATCCATCCGGGAGAGATACCTTGGATTTCCAACTATATAAGGTTATACCCTGGTTGGACGACCGAGGGTCTCTTCCAAGGAGTCAGCGTATGACCAAGGCGCCGAGGTACACGGTTGAGTCAAGAGTGCGGGAGCATGGAACTTCCTTACCACTCTTGACAAGTCTTGGCACATGCCGCACTCGGCCCGAAGAAAACTCCACTTAGGGTGCAGTCTCGTAACCATAAGCCCTATAGGTATAAGGGATAAGAGGCTGCGAAAACAACCGCTTCTTTGTTAAGACCAGGATGGGAGGAGCTAGTCTTGTATGGCCGATGTACGCCTCCTTGAAGGGGCAACCGGGGAGATGATAAGGGTGACACCCTCCATTAGGGAGAGTGTCAAAAGACGCAAATGTCATGAGGCTCTATTTTCGCAAGAAAATTTAGGCTTGTCATATTTGTGCGATGATCCTGAAGAGGCAATAATACTAATGAGGGTAAGACGAGATCAATGGGTCTTTACATGCAAGTGTAACGACGTCCTGCGATTTTGTCGCAAAGACGACAATGTCATGGGGCTTTGTGTTCGCAAGAATATTTAGGCCTGTCATATTGTCGCAAAAACGAGGGGTGGCAAAATAAGACCTTTAACTAGGAAGACGAAATAAGACCACACAAGAAAACTGATAAGGCAAGACCAATGGGTCATTACATGAAAATGTAAAGACGTCTTGCGATCTTGTCGCAATGACAAAATTCAACATAAACATTTTGAATGTAAGTAACAGAGATCTTTCATCGCAAAAAAAAGATTACATGATAAGCTTGCGAGCTTGATGAAATGATTAAATGATAAACTTGCGAACATGTACATAATAATGAGACTGAGGCAATGCAAATGCCACATACTTGATATTATGATCATATTATTATGCGATACTAATAGTGCAGGAATAAGAAAAAAATGAAGCACAAGCAAAAGAACTCGCGAGGAACAACAAATACGCAAAGAGGAATGCATATACTAGAGACAAAATCGGAGAAATGAAGAATTGAAGCGATTTAAAGCTACATCAATTTTAAAGCGGCAGAATGAGATAAGTAACACAAACATTAGCTATACATTGCAGTAGATAAGCATTCTCATCATACAAGCATCATACTCGCATCATGAAAGCATCGCATAAGCATTTCATGACATAAACATTGCATAACAAAATCATTACATAAGCATTATACTCGCACAAGTATTTTACAAAATTTTACATAATTATTCAGAATTTCGCAGAATTATTCAGAATCTCTCAGCATAACTATTTAGAATCTCTCAGGAGTGTTATTCAGAAACTTTCAGTGATAGAATATTTATAATCTCTCAAGAGTGTTATTCAGAATTTCTCAGCAATATTATTTAGAATCTCTCAAGGTATTATTCAGAATTTCGCAGAGGTATTCATAATTTCGCAGAAGTATTCTTAATTTCGCAGAATGAGTCAGAATTTCGCAGGATGTGATTATTTCACAAGATGTGATTATTTCGCACAATTATTTCACACAATTATAAGCAACTTGAAGAGATTATACTATCGCATGAGCACAAGATATGAGACAGAGGCAAAATAAGAATGCAAAAACAATTCGCTCAATCAACACTTTCTCAAGGATTCTACCCTCATAGATAAAGAACAGGGGCAGCTATGGATAACCAAGAAAAAATTTTATGTTCTTTATCTTCTCGGCAAGAATCACTTTCAAAGAAGATATTCACCAATGAACAACAAGAATCCTCACCAAAAATGGAATAATAACTTCGCATGAAAAGAGGCAATACTTCTTATACTTCAAGGATTAATACTTCTTATTCACTTCGCAAAGCTTCGGAATTTCGCGAAAGAATAGAGCATTACATGAGGCAGAGAGCATGGAGTAATAATTTCGCAATACTTCTTATTCGCAATCAAGGACAGATACTTCTTATACTTCTCAAAGGGTACTTCATACTTCGTATACTTCGGGATGATACTTCTAAATTACTTCTCAAAGCTTCGTAACTTCGCAAAAGAATAGAGGCAAGTACGTACTTTTCAAGTCCAGTATTCTTTCGCTCGTTCCTTCATCAACAAAGATCAAAGACTACTACAACAACAGATTTTTTCTTAAAGATCGCTCTTCAAGCAATATTCAAGAAAAAAGAGGCAAGATGTAGGATCCAAATATCGCAACAACAACACACTTGCAGAATCTTCATTAACAACGTCGCGAAACCGTCGCAAAGTGATTTCAGAAATAACATGACAAATGAAGATAACGTAAACTTGAAGAAAGTGCGAAGATCTTGCGAAAACTAGAGTGTCTGCGAGATTTAACATTTATACTCTCGCGAGGATGTCGCAAGGTAAATCCGAAATTAAGGGAAATATTAGGTGTATGTGAGCTGTCATCCACTATGTAATATCCTATATAAAGAGGAGAGCAGGAGAGAGAAAAGGGGGGAATAATTTTGGTAAGAGAGAGAAATAATTTGGAGAGAGATATTTTTAGAGAGAGATTTATCTTCTTTATCATCTTCTTCCCATTAAATTAGATCTAGAGCTCTACAAATTATCCATTAATGGAGATTCTAAATGTAATTCTTATGTAACCTCAAAAATCATAGTGAAGAACCATGGATGTAGATCACATTGATCGAACCATGTAAAAAATCCTTGTGTCAATATATATTTCTAGCACTTATATTTGAAATTTAGGTGATTAATAAGATTTAGATCTACAAAATATTATGAGGGGTGTAGTGTAGGATTTCCTGCAACTACACAAATCAACAAAGACGGTATGATCCCTACTCCAACACTTACAATCCGGGATGGAGAGATCACCCCAATTTTAGCTATGCCAACAAGCAAGGTGCAATCCAACAACCTACTTTCAACCGTCCGAGTGGATTTCAACCACAACAACAACAATTTCAGCAACCACAAGCACAACAATCAATGCAAAATCAAGGCTCCGATATCGATGCAAAGCTTCAAACTTTTATGCAAGGCATTTCCACCATGTTTAAAGAAAGTCATCAGGAAACTAAGAGTGCTATCAAGGAGTTGCAGACACAAATGGGCTCCATGGCTATTGAGTTGAACCAATTGAAGGCACAAAATAGTGGGAAACTCCCTTCTCAACCTATTAACCCAAAAGAGGGTGTCAATGCTATTACATTGAGAAGTGGTACACAACTTGTGTAACCTGAAGTTACTGATTCGGGCAAGGTGGAAACACCAAAGGAACATGTTTTGGAGGAGAAGAATGAGGATTCTCCCCAAACTTCTGAGGTACCTATTCCTAACTCAAAAACTCCAGTTTATACTTATGTTCCTCCTTTACCTTTTCCTCGCAGATTTGCAAGTTCTAAGAAGGCGGAATTAGAAAAGGAGATTTTAGACGTTCTGAAGAAGATCCATGTGAACATACCACTCATTGATGCTATTAAACAAGTTCCAAAGTATGCAAAGGTGTTGAAGGACTTGTGTACCAATAAGCAAAGGCTCAAAGGTAATGAAGTGCTAAGTGTGGGGGAGAATGCTTCGGCAATCTTACAACACAAACTCCCACTTAAGTGCAAGGATCCCAGTAGTTTTGACATTCCCGTCACAATTGGTAACACAACATTTAACAAAGCTATGTTGGATTTAGGTGCATCCGTTAATGTTATGCCTGCATCAATGTATAATTCACTTGATCTTGGTCCTCTTAAAAAAAAGGCTGAAATTGTATTGCAATTAGCCGATCGCTCTAATGTCTACCCAATGGGTATTGTTGAGGATGTTCTTGTGCAGGTTAATCAACTTGTATTTCAAGCTGACTTTTGTGTGTTAGAGATGAATGAAGGGTCACCGAACTCGTCTCTTCCATTGCTACTTGGGCGTCCCTTCATGAAAACGGTGAAAACCATAATTGATGTGGATAAGGGAACGTTGACCATGGAGTTTGATGGAGAAACAATACGTTTCAACATTTTCGAGACGATTAGATATCCTAGTGATGTCCACTCTTGTTTCTCCATTGATGTTATGGATACATTGGCACAACAAATATTTGAATTAAATGGTGATGACGCTTTGGAAACCGTGTTAACTACATCCATGGATAATGGTGTAAAGTGTGGTAATGAAGTCAAGGAAGCCCTTGGTGATCTTAATTCACTACAAGGATGCCCGGAAACTCATAACATCTCTTTTATTTCTTTACCATGCAGTGATGAAAAGCTTGTACCTTCAATTGTTAAATCTCCAAAGTTAGAATTGAAACCTCTTCCCGATCACCTAAAGTACTTGTACTTGGGTGATAATGAAGAGTTACCTGTGATTGTTTCTAACAAGCTTAGTGATTTACAGGAGCAAAAACTTCTAAGGGTGCTAAGGAAGTACAAGACGGCCATAGGATGGACAATTGCCGATATCAAGGGTATAAGCCCAGCCGTTTGTATGCACAAGATACGTTTGGAGGACGATGCAAAGCCTACAAGGGAAGTGCAACGTCGTTTGAATCCCCCTATGATGAAAGTTGTGAAAAAGGAGATACTCAAGCTTTTGGAAGTGGGTGTTATCTACCCCATATCCAATAGCAAGTGGGTGAGTCCGGTACAAGTAGTACCAAAGAAATCAGGTGTGACAGTGGTGGAGAATGATAAGAACGAACTTGTCCCAACTCGTGTGCAAACTGGTTGGAGGGTTTGTATTGATTACAGGAAATTGAATGCCACCACTAGAAAATATCACTTCCCTTTACCTTTTATTGATCAAATGCTTGAACGTTTAGCTGGACACTCTTACTATTGCTTCCTTGATGGCTATTCAGGTTATAATCAGATTGGGATAGCGCCGGAGGATCAAGAGAAAACCACTTTCACTTGTCCTTTCGGTACTTTTGCTTATAGAAGGATGCCTTTTGTCTTGTGCAATGCTCCAGCTACTTTTCAAAGGTGTATGGTAAGTATCTTCTCAGAATATGTTGAAAACATAATCGAAGTGTTCATGGACGACTTTAGTGTCTTTGGTGATTCATTTGACCTTTGCTTGATGATGCGTGTCGTAGGTGCAATCAAATTAATATCTTATTTCCACTCAATTAAAAATAATATAATGGAAGTCAAGTTCGTTCCCACGAGGAGCAAGATATTCTAGTTGTAAAAATTATCGCAAAAAGGGGGGGATGTATAAAGCAAAAGAAAATAAACAAAGCAATTAAAAGATAAAGTTGAAATCAATAAGAGAGACAAGATCAAGGAATCATTCTTCGTTGCAAAACAATGATTAAAATTATGTTTTTCATCCACTTGTTATTAGTCACAGATTATCACCAACCGTAGGTAAAGCAGCTAGATCAGTGCTAAACCCCTAAATCCCTTGTATCACCGGATACGGAAGTTCTCGACTACCGGATTCTATTTACCAAACCACCTAGTAGTAGATCACTCTAGATGTAATTTAAATAAACGCATTAAGATTTATGAACTTATTAGGTCAATATTAGTAGTTAGACTCTTAGATCAAGGTCTACTTTCTAACGTTGTTTTCACACACAATTGCTCCACGGAATCCCTCCGCAAGGTCTTGTGTTTGCTACTTATGTAAAGAATCAAGAAACGATTACTTATCCCCTAACTTTCACTAGCTTTAGATCAAATTAACAAATCAATTTAGCGTGCACTCTAAACAACCTATCAATCAATCATGAATGAATAAACATTCCTATTAGTAAAAACAAACGATAATCATGTGAAAAACTTCAAGATAGAATTGAAACAAAACTCAAGTCATGTATTAAGAACTAGGAATTCATCCTCAATCAATAATAAAATTAGCTACTCATGTTTTTGAAATTCACACAAATAATTAAAAGGAGAATTTTCAAGTTCACACAAATAATTAAGAAGAAGAATTGAAAGCAAAAATAAGTGTTGTGTGTGTAGAGAGATGTGTAAAAAGATATATAAAAGTGTGTAGAGAACTTCTCTACTTATAGGCTTCAATGTTCTCCATATCTTCCAAGGAATAGAACCCCTTTCCTTTAGCAATTCAATTTCCAAGTCCAAGCCTTTCTCAAATCTTCCATCTTCTCTTTCCAAATTTTAGCCCAATTCCACAAACCCATGAGTTTAGATGATTCTAGAGAATTCTCCACAAATTTTCATCCAATTTCCAAATTTAAGTCTTCACACCCATGAGAAGAATCCACACAAAATTCTGTAATTTTGGTCACCGGAAAGCTGGTATCATGGCCGGAATCCGGCCGGAATAGTCGCCGGAATCTTCTTCTCCGTCAAAGGAATATTCTGTCACGGCACCGTCAACGTTAACGGTAAAACTGACGGTCTTCGTTAGTCAACCTGGTCAAACCAGATGGTGAGTCGGCTTACGAGTCGGTCTTCTTGAGCTTCTTTGGATCTTACTCGGTGAGTTGCATCGTCTGGATCGGTCATTTCGGACAGGAGTCGACTCGCGGAATAGAGAGCGTAGAGTTTCGGCTATTTACATGACTTCCCGGCCAAATTCAGGCCTCACTTTTCAGCTCCATACCTGTGACATTCCTAGCATACATCTAAAGCAATTTCATTCCCAGCTATTCATTGCAATCATTCATACACAACTCCATTTTATAACACCCTTCAGCTCTGCTTCATAATCTTCCCTGCAATGCCATACACATCCTGCAGGTTAGCTTCATGTCGTTCCCTGTTTAGCAGCACCATGACAAGCCCATAATCACTCCAACATCGAACCTGTAATCAATTCTCAATACCAGCTGCTTCAATTCCACCTCTATTACAACCCATTTTCCGTTTCGACTTCAGCCACACAAACTGGTTCTCAAACCACAGACCCATTCATCCCCTGCATTTCCTGATGAACTCAGAGAACCCATTCTCAATTTCTTCATCTCTGAATCGCACCATCGGCAATGAAATCACAACCCAAGTCATCCATTAACCCATCTTCTAATTCATCACCAAAACCAATTGGAACCAACATCAACTTCTCCTGAATCTCTCATCTCTCGATCTCACTCGTGAGCAAACCCATATGTATCGTGTTCAACCAATCATCAGAGACCACCACCATTTCCTTCCTTGTCTCTCGATTCGGTCACTGACCCATATCAACGGCGGCAGCTTCATAGCCACAAACCCATTAAATCCAAACAACGACGAGAACCCAGACTTCATTTCAATCTTCCATGTATGTTCTTCAATCGACTAGCAGAACCCATCATCTCGATTCACAGATCTCATCTCACCAAATACAACCTCAAAACCATGAACATCTTCTCCGATTCTGTTGAACA
The DNA here is from genome assembly GCA_023531295.1 of Papaver armeniacum. Taxonomy (NCBI): domain Eukaryota; kingdom Viridiplantae; phylum Streptophyta; class Magnoliopsida; order Ranunculales; family Papaveraceae; genus Papaver; species Papaver armeniacum. The sequence goes on from JAJJWW010013406.1 coordinate 72,864, forward strand.
GCGACACACCAATTCCATCTCACCCTTAACAATCTCTATTCAACGACCTCACCCTCATCTCACCGATTCGCTCCTTCTCTTCGATTTAGTTCTCTCGATTAACAGCAGCAGCCATGGCTGCTTTTCAATCTCAGGTGAAAGAGAGGAAAGAAGAGAAGATATTATCTTCTCGACTGATTTAGGTATAAGTATTAGTTTGGTTATTCAAAGCATCCGGTCCTTTGCTAAGGGTTAACCGATGGCGCCCCTTAACCTCATCTGGACTGCGTCTAGTATTCCTCCCAAAAGAGTTGTCCCTTAACCTTGACTGGGCTCCAGATAGTGTTCACCCATGAAATGACAATTTTGCCCTTTTGTCTCAAATAGAGTAATTTCTTCTTCTTTTCCTCCGTGTGACTCCAAAGTAGCTACAAAACTCAAAACAAGCGTAAAATACATAATTTACAAGAAAAATAGCAAAGAAAGCATAAACAATAGATAGTAAATAGGATGTATTCTACACCCTATCAAATTCCCCCACACTTAGACTTTGCTAGTCCTCGAGCAAATCAAACTAAAAACTCACAACTTCAAAGCGTTCAAGCGTCCCAAGCATCCAAAGAGCTATGAGGACATAGAGTTTTACGCATGCTAGTAATAAGAAGTTAGAAATACTAAAGAACATATTCTCATTCTTAAATGTTGAGTGAGAAATAACCACACCATAATGAGAGAACGCGTGTTTGAGAAACGATCAATAAGCATTTCGCCTCGACTTCGCCTCACCAAAAGGATTTTATGATAATTGCACTCAAAAAGACGGCTTTTTATGGGTCTCACATGTGTGCAGGTAGGAATGAAGAGAGAATTCCTGCAACACGTTGAATGGTGGGAAGGACAACTTCCGAAATATTTTAAAAAACCACATCTTTTAACATTTTGAAAAACCATTTTCTGACGATCTCTAAGAAAGGAAATCAACCACTATTATCGAGGATGAGATTACTTACTCACCTTCACATCCGATCGCCAATTATGATAACACCACTCTCACGGCATCCAATAGAAACGTCTTCCGCTCCTCGTCTTTATCTCCTTGATCTTCGTCTTCGGTTTCAACTATTGATGATAAACTCTCGAATTTCATAAATCCTTAACAATTTGTAACTCTTTTTACCTTAAATCCTTGTCGCTTGAAACTTCCTTATATATTTTCCTTCCCCACGGCTTATAAATACAAAACAAATATTTTTTATTTTTTATTTTTTTATTTTTTTTTATTTTTTTTTTTGAAAAACAAGAGAAATTAAATACAAAATAAACCATTGTCGTGGGAGAAGTATTTTACCGCTTGATTCTTCACAACTTGTATCGCCTCAAAATCATAAACTTCAACAATTCTCACCTTTTGATTTTCTTCGCTCTTGTGAATAAGTCTTTATACTTGGATATAAAATTACCTCATTATATTGTAAGTCCTCAACATATATGTAAAAATCTGCTCTTTGTATGTTGCTTTACTTGAGTTTGAAATTTGCTATTTTTCTCGTTTTGTTGCTTATAAACCTTGAACTTTTCCAACTTTCCTTGTAGATTTTGATGTCGCTCCTTGTTGATGATGATTGTGTTTCTATGGATCCGTTGTTGTGGAGAGAGAGAATGGTGCTAACTGCAAATCGAACTACAAGAAGGAGGCTTTCATCTATAGACGTCACCCTTCATGATTGACAAAATTAGCACTCAAGAGATCAAAGAGTAGTGCTTCTATTGGTGGGAGGTTGGGTAGCTCACCATTCTACCCGGAATTTACGTACGGTGACACACACTCAAAAGAAAGCTCTTTAGTAGATAGAAAAATTTCTGGTCGGTGCCTCACATGATATGAATACGGGTAGTCTCCACTAATGATTGATCAGCAACTCTAATAACGCATTTCTCCCTGCACCAAATTTGCATCACCGGCATGATTAAATCCATTATTTAACACTCTAACAAGCAAGAAATCCGAATGTAGTTCCCTAACACTTCCAAGTTCAATTATGTCGGTCAGAATCTCTATGTAAACATACCTAGTAGTATGCTAGTGACTCTAAAATCTCTAAAAGTTGAAGGTTTTATGTAAAACTTTTTTTTTTTTTTTAATTTTTAATTTTTTAATTTTTTTTTTAAATACATGCTTAACCACTCCCCCATACTTAAACCTTACATTGTCCTCAATGTAATTGAATCGTCCTAGTAAAGTTAAGGTGGGAAATTTTAACATGATATGGAATAAGAAAAATAAATAAGAAAAATAAAAATCAAAAGGATAAGAAATACAAAACCTATGGGTTGCCTCCCATGAAGCGCTTGTTTTAAAGTCGACGGCCCGACTTAGCTCTTGCAAGATTCATTAGCCCGGATCAATCTCTTTCATGGGAAAACATGACTTCACATCACTAGGGCATCTCATTGTTCCAAAGATATTGAAGTGGATGAGTGTACCATCAAACTCCATAGTCAAGGTGCCATTTTGGACATCAATCTTTGTTCCGGCGGTGCTTAAGAATGGTCTACCCAATAGCAAAGGTGTAGACTTGGAAGAATTCTCATCATTCATGTCCAAGACATGGAAATCGGCCGGAAATACAAGCTCATTAACCTGCACCAAAACATTCTCAACAATCCCTTTCGGGTAAACATTAGATCGGTTAGCAAGTTCAAGAACTACCCCGGTCTCTTTAAGAGGACCAAGATTCAAAGAATCATATATCGAGGAAGGCATAACATTAACCGATGCTCCCAAATCTAGTAAAGCTCGAGTAAACCTTGTTTTACCAATTGTGCAAGGTATAGTGAAACTACCGGGGTCCTTTAATTTTGGTGGGAGTTTCTTGAGAATAAACGCCGAAGCATTTTCCCCCACACTCATGACTTCGTTCCCTTTTAACCTTTTCTTCTTCATGCACAACTCCTTTAAGAACTTTGCACAACGAGGAATTTGACGAATAGCTTCAATGAGTGGAATATTGACTTGTACTTTCTTAAGGATGTCCCACATATCCTTGTATTCCAAGTCTTTCTTTGATTTAGCAAATCGGCTAGGAAACGGGGGTGGAGTTGTGAAAGTAGGAACCATCTCCTTAGGTAGGTTGGTTGGGGATGTATTCTCCTTCGGTGCGATTTCAATTTCCTCTTTATCATCATTCACCTCCTCTTGTTGATTTGGTTGCTCCACTTGTTTCCCACTCCTCAAAGTAATCGCATTAACGCTCTCTCTTGGATTAACAAATGGTTGTGAAGGAAGCTTTGTGGACGCTTGAGCTTTCAATAGGTTCACATCGGTCGCTAATTGCCCCACTTGAATTTGTAAATCCTTGATTGCCGAATCGGTCTTTTGTTGTTGTTGTTGAACCAAAGTGGTAATACCTTGCATACCTTGCATCAATGCATTGAGCTTGTCATCAATTGAAGAATCACGTTCCTTGACTTGTTGTGGTTGGAATTGTTGTTGAGGTTGGAAACGTGATTGTTGGAAACCACCTTGTTGCTCATATGGATTAGGAGCCACCGCTTGCTTATTTGCATAACTAAAGTTGGGATGATCCTTCCAACCGGGATTGTAAGTATTCGAGTATGGATCGTACCTCGGCCTTTGATTTGGATATAAAGCATTTACTTGTTCGGTCTCATCATCCGGAATAATTACCGCGGCCATCCTTTGAATCATTATCTCCATGTTACCCATCCTTTGATCCAGATGTGATGATGAATCACTAACTTCATGCACTCGCCTAACCATGGGTTCATCTCTTGTGTAGAATTGTTGCGAGTTCGCAGCCATACTTTCAATCAACTCGGTAGCTTGGGTCACCGTCTTGTTCATTAGTGCACCACCACCCGCGGCGTCAAGAAGAGACCTATCACTTGGGTTGAGAGCTTCGTAGAAGTATTGGAGTATCATAACGTCACTAAATTGATGGTGTGGACAGCTTGCCACCAACCTCTTGTATCGCTCCCAACATTCATACAATGACTCTCCCACATGTTGTTTCAATCCACAAATCTCCTTGCGAATTTGAGTAGCTTTGGATGCGGGAAAATATCTCTCGAGGAAAAGTTTCTTCATCCCATTCCATGTTGTGATACTTAGGAAGACAAATAATATAACCATTCCTTAGCATTGCCCGCCAAAGAAAACGGGAAAGCTTTCAACATTGCTCCATCCGCATTAGTCTCCGGTGGAAGCATAGCCATAACTATGGTATAAAGTCCCTAAGATGTTTGTTTGGGTCCTCATTCACCATGCCATGGAACTTTGGTAACTCTCTAATCAACCCCGGCTTGATCTCGAAGGTTGAGTTAGTTAGGATACACCATTGTTGTTGTAGGAGCAGAATATCGCGACATCAATACTTTGCGAGAATAATAAACGACTACACTGCGAAGGCGTCGCAGGGAAGTAATATAAATGACGCAATGGATGACGACAGTCAAAACATGAGAAAA